>VXBX01004012.1:145150-182762 GCA_013400415.1 Scytalopus superciliaris
CTCCTCTCCCCCCCCCCCCCTTTTTTTTTTTAGTTTAGTAAATTAATGCAGCAAGAATCTCCCAAGACCTGGCGAGTCCTAGCGGGGGAGAGAGGGCAGAGGGGAAATGAGATGCATTAGGAGGACAGTGAGCCACTTTCTTTCCGAGCACAATGGAAGTGCTTCCCAAGAAACTTCCCCTTCGCTCCCCTCCGCTCTAGCCCTGAGCAATGGGACACCTTCCTTACAGCAGCAATAACTTATTCGGGAGGAAAACAGCCCAGGAAGCAGGAATCAACAGCAGCCAAACGGCGGGCAGGAGAGCGACACAACCGGGACTGCAGCGCGGCTCCACACTGACAAATTCCTGTGGNCCCCAAGTGCCGGGTTACTTTATTGGCCAAGCCCACCGGCCCACCCCTCACGGAGTACAAAAAAAATAAAAGAACAACAACAACAAAAAGCCAACAAACAGGGAGAGCTGGAAAAATGTGCAACGTCAACGCGCTCGGAGTCTACGTGTGGGAGACCATCGTTTTCTTCAGGTAAGGCTCGGCTTTACGGGTTTTACAGGGGCTGGAGCGCCGTGCCCAGCCCGAGCTCGGGGCACGGCCCCTGGGCACAGCCGGGCTCAGCACAGCGGGGTCCGCCTTGCCAGAGCCACCTTTCGGCCTCCCCCCGGTGCCCCGACNTAGGCGGACCCCCCGGCCAGCAGCGGAGATTAAACCCCGGGGCTGTCGAGGGTCGTCGCGCCCCCCTCTCCACCTCCCACCTCCCCCCCACCAACCCCGATGGCAAACCTACACCCGGCTGCGCCTCCCGCTGTCGCCAGCCTGATGTCCGGAGCGACATCCCGCTGAAGGGGAGGCTCGGTGGCGGGTGCTCCGGCCCCGGCGGCATCACTGCAGTGGCGGCGGCGGGGGCAGCGGCGGAGCGGGGCCGCTCTCCGCGGTGCTGANACAAACAGGGAGAGCTGGAAAAATGTGCAACGTCAACGCGCTCGGAGTCTACGTGTGGGAGACCATCGTTTTCTTCAGGTAAGGCTCGGCTTTACGGGTTTTACAGGGGCTGGAGCGCCGTGCCCAGCCCGAGCTCGGGGCACGGCCCCTGGGCACAGCCGGGCTCAGCACAGCGGGGTCCGCCTTGCCAGAGCCACCTTTCGGCCTCCCCCCGGTGCCCCGACCCTGCCTCTCGCACAGCCCCCCGGGCTCGGGACTTTGCGCGGCTTTGGGAGTTACTCCGCTTAATTAGCGCCGCAATCTCGCCAACCGCAGTGCTGAAAACACCGAGCCCGGCTGCTCGCAAAGTGACAGCTAGTGGCGGCCGGCAATGCTGCACTTGAATTTGCCCGGGTAAATATTCCCACCTCGCCCCCTCCCCATGCTCAGGTTGCAGGTGAGTTCCGTAGGATGCTTTCACTGCTGATCCGTGAGGGCTCACCACCGAGCCTCAGCTTGCTATGTCTAAAGTCACGGAAAGCAAAGAAATAATCTCCTTACTTCACAACTTTTTTTTTTTTTTTCCCCCCTTTCACATTGTTTTGAATATTCTTTCCTTGCAGAATGTAAGTGAAAGCCAAAGGGGATGTGGGGAGCTTTTTGCAATTGTATCCATTATTACCCAGCTGTATTTTGATTGTGGTTTAGATGTGTTCAGTTTCTCTTTCAGGCTAAGATAGAAGGAACAGCTTTAGTCTTAAAGAGCTATTTCTTGTCCATCTATCCTTGCAGTGCTTTTATTAAATGGACAAAAAATATTGGAAGGCAGAAGTTCTTATATACGCATGAAAAATGCAGCCTGCTGTAGCAAGTGAGAGATGCCAAACACACACAATTGGAGAAAAAAAAAACAGTCCTCTTTCATGACCTGAACTTGCTCTTCAGTCTTAGACTTCATTTCAATTGCGTGGGTGATACTTCTGCGTTTTACCAAAGTCTCATCTTGTAGTTTAATGTGAAAACACAGACATTATTTGCATATAAATCACTGGTATCATACTTATTATTTCATGAATCACAGTAGCAGACCTGCTGATACTGGCCAGACTTTTCTAGCATTCTCTTTCCTTTTGAACACTAAAGTCTTTCCAGGCATAAGAATTGGGATATCCCCACTTTTTCCGTAATTCCACAGGAAATCAGAGACAGCAAGAATGCAATATGAACTCAAAGCATTTAATAATTATGTTAGGTAAGGCAAAAAATAAATTCTAGAAATAACTAAAACCACCAATGTCTGAAAAGCAATGCCCAGCACCCAATACTTCAGAGCCATCCTTTCTCAGCTTAGTCACAAAGTGTATCACAGCTCTGCACAACATAGTGGGATGGCTTGAAAGAGAGCATAGGTCTGTGCACTAAACTCTCAGTTAAAAACAGTGTTAAACCACTGGGTTAAAAAAACCCAACCAAAAATCACAACAACAAAACCCTAAACAAACAAACACAATGAAACAACACAAACATTAGAAAGCAAAAGGAAAATAAAATAGGAGTTGCATTTCCTATGGCCCTGGCATGGAAGCATCTGCCCAGGTCTGCTCTGAACAGACTGAACAAGTGAAATTGATACACACTTGTGCTTCACACAACACATGTGAGCTCTTACAGGTTCTCAGCACATCAGTTACAGTCCTGGGCATTCAAAACCTTGGTAAACAAGTCACTTCAGATTCTACATTCAAAGGTTCATAACATATTACATACATACAAAACACGGTATGTATGATTAGGTCATACTGCATAAAAAAAAGTTATTTCTGGAGGTTTAGTTTTCCCAAAATTAACATTTAGGAACATTTAAAGATGCTTTACTTCAGTTGCTTGGGAGAGGGGGGGAGAAAGGGGAAAAGAAAATCAATTGCTTTACATACTGCAATCATTGTCCAAGCAGGAAAAAAAAATTAAAAAAAAAAAAAATCAGTAATGCTTCTTTAGAACTGACTCCACACAATGTTTTTTTTTTTTTTTTCCTCTCCCGCTCTGTGTGGCATGTTCAATTTATTACAGGCCAAAAAAATCTACCAGCCCTTCTGGTCCAGGAATAGCTTTGCTATTTCAGTTTCAGTAAAAGAAATTTATTCATTAACAGTCATTCATAAATTTAGTGTGCCAATTACTCAGTCATACACAATGTTTAACAAACCCAAAGCTGATAATCCAATAATTCATGAGAGAAGTATGCATTGCTTTAAATTACTAAGTGCAACACGCTTTGTTGTCAGCCTGTCAAAAATATTCTGACAATAGAATCCATTATGTGTTAGTACACGTACCATGCAAATATAAAAAAAAATAAAAATCCCATTTTCCAAGGAAAATTGTGCACAGCCAATATAAGGAAATAAGATTAGATTTGTTGCTTAACAAAAACTTCCTCCACCAGCTTTTTTAAAAAACAAGACCCTGTGGGAAAGAGTAACAGCTGGTGTGTGAATGCAAACATTATGGTATTGCCAATATGATATTTGTTTCTGTTACAGTTGGGGTGTTTCAGAAGGACTTTGTGATACGTGGCTTATTCTGACAAGCCTTTCTTTATGGGAGAGCACTTCCCATTCTGCTACCTGCCTTCTCAGACTGCAGTCACTTAGCTGTGACTAAGGCATTTACTGAGAGCCAGGCTAGAGGCAGAGATGGAAGCTGGGGTGGGATGGGAGGTGAAGACAGAGAGGCTGCTCGACCAGGCTTTCCTTACAGATGTCTCAACAAGGCAAAACTATTTCTTTAAAATAAATTGGACCGTATTCACACAGGGATTTCCAGATGTTCTGCTTATATCTGTGGAGACATGTACAATCATCCTCCCAAAGTCTAACTACATGCACTGCGTGTTCAGTTGTGAATTCCTGCATGAAGAACAAAATGCTCCCCTATCCCATCATGATCTTGTCTGGACTTTCAGTTGTGTCATCACATCTTAATAGGTGCAGTGGTCCAGAAACACCATTTCATAAGCTGAGGGTAGGAATGTACCTTGCACAAGTTAGGACATCAAAGTTCTCCTAGAACTGATGCCTTACCCAACTGGACACACTGTCCTGTGAGGCTTTGAAATTCTTTGGGCCTGATTTTTTTTTCCTAACTGCACTTCTGTATATCAGGAATCCACAGCACGACCTTCACTGAATCAAGATCAGAGTTGGCCCCTTCTGAACAGCAATCTGTCAGCAAGCAGGAGTGATTCAAGGCTACTGCTCCAAGTGAGTCACAGGCTAAAAGTTGCTGCCAGCCTCAGTCCCTATTGGATTGCTCCAACTGGCATGTTTATATTCGCTCATGTCAGTAATGGAACTCTTCATTTCCAGTTTTTAAAACAGTAAGAAAGTGTCATTGTAAATATGATACCACTTAACTTGAGGGAAAAAAAAACAAACCCTGCACTTTTTCCTAAAACAGTCTTGACAAGTTAAGGTGACTGGAGAGCTGCTGATTTCAGCTGCTCAAAAATACAAGAGAAGAGACAGGGAAAGAAAGAGGAGAGTAACATGCACCGTATCTCTAAGCCTCTTGCTATAGCTCTGCAGTGCCAGATAACATTACAGAGCTGCCTGAGTGAAGCACTAACCAGAGACTTGGAAAGCCACAAACTAAACAGCATATCAGATATTCTCAATAGCTAAAGAACATTTTCCTCGTGCTAACTAAAATCTATTAGAAGTTGTGCCTTATGACCTGTTGTGCATCTGCCGAGTCTGTCATCTCCATGAAATAAAAATGATTTAGCAAAGTCTTGGACCAGATGGCTCTAAGGATATTCTTTAGCTGCTTTGGTCTGCAACCTTTAATAGCCCCATTAGAGACTCCACTAAAAAAAGTTACATATCTAAGGTTTGAAAATGTGACAATGTAGACAATTCTAGAAACCTTTGTAAATCATTCTGTAAAGGAAAATTAATTTGGTGTGATTGCAGTAAAAGCACAAAATGTCTGGGACTGCCTTCTGCAGGGATTTTGATACATCCAGCCAGTCAGCCAACCATCCTGAGACTCCTATACTTTAGGCAATTAAGACAAATCAACATAAAGTACATAACACATTTTCTAACAGCTTGGTCTTAACCTTCATCTCCAAACAGCTGTCTTAAACAGCTCCAGACCTTCTCTCTGGATGGTTCAAAACAAAAGAAATGCTCCACAAATGTCTGGGCAAAAAAAAAGCTTCCCCCATTGTACTGTGTACAAAGAGCAGGAAAATCCTAAATAATCAACTTGCTTACCAAAAGCACTACAAAACAAAGTTGCAGTTCGTCACTAACACCCTTTGTCTCTGAGTCCCCAGTGCTGTGCGTATTTTAAGTCATTTAGACTGGCTCTCCACCTTGGCTCACTCTGAACATTGCCCTGTGCTGCAGTGAGTCCCACTGGCAGAACACAAATCTCCTGTTCAAGTATCTCAAGGGAGCTGCTTCTGGAGAGAGATCGATACAAGGAGGGAATGGGAGGATCCTGCCCTTACATGTAAGGGCACTACAGAGCCTTCCTTCAAGAACAAGAATTTATGCATGGGAATTTAGTTCCACCTTCTTCCTCTTCTCCCACGGAAGAGGTGCTGAATCTTCAGACCCTTAGGTATGAAGCAAGTCAGCAGCAAAAGGCCCTCCAACTCTGGGTGTCCCAGATTTAACAGCACAGCCTAAAGGCTGAGAGGTTCATTCTGCTGCTGACCAAGTGATTCCAGTCCAAAAGGAAAGCATTTTTAAGCAACAGCACAGGGCAGCTCCCTTGGTCTTGGGCAAACACTTCCCTTGTTTGCTTATGAAATTCATCTCACCAAATCCTCATGAGCTGACCTGGATAGAAAAGGATCCCAACATCTGAATTAAGAAGTTAATCAATGTCCAGAATTAAATTACTTTATTATCCCAGCACCAAGCAGCAATCACTCATCTGTAATAGAAAACCAGCAGATAGGTCTGTTCTCATTTCATCACAGCATGCAGGTTAAAAGGACTCTTCAAACTTCAGTGTCAAGAACAAGATGTCAGATCACCTAATGAACATAATTGTTATTTAGGTACTGATGAAAGACAAGGGTCTTGAAGATTAAATCATGCTTTAAATATCATAATATCCAAATCAAATCCACAACATCTAATTATGTTAAATCACATCACCTGTTTTCACTTGCTCATTTTCTACAACCTGGAGCTTTTCTGAGAACCCCAAAGTGGCCAGTATTACGACAACAGATAGGCTGTTCAATTTTTACTTCCATCTGGTTTATTTGCCCCTATCAGCTCTCACTGTTGTGGCACATTAAATCAGTCTCACTATTTCCAGTAAATTACCCCTTTGCTCTCATTACCTGGCATATTTTCTACTGACCTTTACCTATCAGCAAGAGCATAAATTACTTCTATTCTTGTGAATTATTATTATACTTGTGCACCTCACACCTTTCAAGAAAAAGAGTTCATCAAACACTTGCACTTGCTAAAAATGCCATTCCAGCATACCCTCCCCAACATGGTTTCATTCAATTTTTGATTGACAAAAAAGTCATTCCAAGAACTTTTGATAATTTCAGGGGTGGGGGGGGGAACAAACCCTGAAACAAAAAACACAACCAAACAATCACCATAATAAAACCCAACACAAGCTTGGGATAAATGAAGCAAAAAGGAAGGAGGAAGAAAGGCAGGAATTTCTCCTGCTGCTCCACTGCAAGGCACTGGAAGGATTGTTAGCAGCCATGACAACTCAACACCAGTCTGGCTGCCGACTCCTAGATCTACTTGCACAGCCCAGAAAAAGAGCAAATTTCACATTGCACTGATAATAAAATATTGCTTATTCAGCAGGACAGTTCCTCTTACAGTGACCAAAATAAAATTCACTTATTTGTTTCTCTCACCCTTCCCCCTAAGTATCCAAACAACTTACATTTGTGTTCACAAAGTCAGACAACAGAAACCTTGAGGGGATGTGGTTTGCATTGGTATTTCTTAGTCAAGATGATTGGCTGATGCAAAATGTTCCCTTTACCTCTTGGGAAACTGCTGATATGCTTTAGCTGATCTAATCCTGGAGGTCTGCAGGGTTTGGTCTCACAAGTGCTATGAATCACATACACACCTCCAAGTTGCCCTTAAAACTCTGATACTTCAAAAGACTGATGCACAGAAACTGAAAGAACAGAAATACAGCTTTTGTGCCTTCTGTAAGGCCAATGCCCAGAGAAGGCCTGCAGAGAACAGAAATAGATAGAGACAGATGCACCCATCGTTTCCAAGTGCTGAGCACTCCCCATTATGCAGACAATTATTCCATCCATATATTGCACCCTGGTAAGCTGCTGATTTGGGGACTGCACCACATCTGGCTGGTACATAGACACAGTTGGCATCCTGTAAATACATCTCTGCTGGATGTAAGTGCCAGTGAGAAAAGCAGGAGAGATCTCAATTTACCAAACCCCGTGAAATTTGGATTTTGAGAGGAAGGGGAAAACAAAAGAACACACTTTTGCACCCCTGCTTTCCTTTTGATTTGTCCCTCTTCATCCTTCCACTAAGGCTCACTGCCCCCTAGGAAAAAAAAAAAACAAACCAAAAGCCGTAGCAGGCAGCCAGGGAACTCTCTTGTTTTAATCAGTGCCTCACTGCGAGGTGGGCGAAGAGGGAACACACTACCAAGAGGTTGCCAAGAAAAGGAATGTCGCATGGCTGGAACAGCAGGGCTTGCAGTGCAATCAATCATCGCACAGGCTGCCTCCAGAGCAGAGCCAGCGACAGCAGCTCCCCTCGGTGCCTGCCCTGCCAGCAACGCCTGCGACCACTCGCCCAGAATGCAAATCCCGCTCCCGCCAGGGCTGGAGAAAACACACAAATCAATTAAACAGCTCCAGAAGTGGGATCGGTGGTGGATCAGACCGCTATGGCACGCGTGTGGTTCAGCAGCAAAATGCAGTTGAGCCGGGAACCGTGCAGAAAATCCAGGCAAAATTGTAGTTCTCACCTGCACATGATTACCCTTGATTTCTTTTTCATTCTTTTATTTCAGCTGATGTCGGTAAAAAAAAGACGCATTGTACAAAGCCCCAAGCACAGACCCCCTTCCTCCCCCCTCCTTTCTGGAGGGGTTATAAAACCTGAAAGCACACAGGGGGTCAGCTGTTATCAGCACCCTTCAAAAAATCCTTAGCTCCAAATGTCCTTGTTGGTGCTGAGTCCCCGTGCCAGATGGGTGCAGTCCCCCCTTACAGCAGGATCTGTTCACCACAGGTATTACCCCGGTGGGGAGTAGTGAAGCTCTGGGTTCCTGGGTGAAAGACACTGCTTTTATCTTGTAAGAACTGAGAAAACAGGCTCTGGACAAAGAAAGTGACTTTCTATGGGGTAGGTTACAGTCCTGTCTCTTTGTTTGCTCCCAGCACTTCCACTGAGCAGGGCGATAGTTCCTGGCATACTCACACACAGCACAGACTTTTCTGCTGCACCAGGTCTCCCAAGATCTCATTTACAAACCAAAACCTGTGTATCCCACCTCTCCTGCCACCCCACGTGCCTGAGAATTGCAAGCATCATCCAGCTCCCAGCCCCATCCATCACACCCTGACACAGAGCTCTGGGCTTAGAAATCATGTCCCAGCAGTGTGGCTGACAATGTACCAGCCTCATCAAACACAACGTGCCCTCCTGCACCAGGGTTGAAAAGATGGAGTTTGTTTTGCCAGGGGACTGAAGAACCCAAAGTCAGAGGGCAACTGGAGTGGGGAGCAGAGCCCTCCTAGGGCAGGGGACCCAGGGCTCAGCCATTAATTCCCGAAGTTACATTTCATTATAGTTCATTAATAAATTGATAAATGACATCAGGAATCACAGAGAGCACAGAGAGAACGTTCAACTCTAGCAGGATGTTTGTGTTGCAATGCCAACAACTAATTCCATCAGAAAATATCAAAATGAGTTCCCTTGTCACACAACTCATTTTGCATGGCATTAAATACACACATAAGAGAACTCCAATCTTACTGTGGGACCCACAATTTTGTAGGTGGGTTGCACGGGTTAGCTCAGGAGGCCTTTTCAAAGGACATACAGCAAAAAGTTTCATTTCAGAAGATAAAACCCACCATCGCTCTGCACTGCATGTCATATCTCTTTTAAAAGAATTCTATTCATACTGCTCCTGATTTAGAAAAAAAATGTTACAATATCCTTACCCAATCTTAACGAGCTGCATAAATCCTTAAACTAAAACTAATTTTTAAAAAGCTGCCGTAGTGAGTTATTTGAACTGATGGAAATGCAACTGATAGTGTGACTGCAGAGCTATAGATAGAAGAGCATCCACGATTTCTCGTAATTCTCTGACACTTGTCTGGTCTGTGATCTAAAACCTTCTGACGTCAATTGAGGTTCCCACCGCAGCTCCCCATCCAAACACTAAATCAAGAGCACAGCAGTAAAGAGAATATAGTTACCTAGATTATGAAGCCTCGTCTTGTAAAGACATTTTCCCCCTTTATCTACTGCATTCAGGAGGGCTGTTTATGCATAACTTTAAACATCTGACTAGCCCCCCAACTTTAAAAGGAATATTCAGTGTGTGTGAAGCTAGACACATGCTTTTGTCTTCGCAGGGATGTTTTTTCCCTTTGTTTTTCAACAGAAAAAACTGCAATTATAACTTCCTTTTTTTCTGTAAACCCCTCCGCATATGCATAAGTAAGAGTCAATGCTGGTGTTTGCTGGATTTATTTCTCAAGTGATTAAAACCAGAGCTTTGACTTGTGCTTCTCCCTTGTTTGAATTTTGTTTTCAAACCTGTCTCAGTGGCTTAGGATCATACATATCCAGAAAGTCATGATGTGTGCTCCAAAAGCCATAGACGCTTCTGGAAGAGGGAATAGTTGAGAATGTCACTAGAGAGAATGCCTGTGGCTCAAAAATGAATTTAACAAACACTTTTTTTTCTTTAGTATGCCATAAGCAAGAATGACCATGTAAAAACAATCTTTGTGAGAGCAGAAATCCAGCATGAAACTGAGCACTATTCGCATATAATTTATTGGTCTCGCTGTGCTCTTCCCATCTCAACTATATACAAAGGGCTGATTTATCCCCCCTCAGCTGATTGTCTAGTCATTTATTATTTTCTTATTGCTCTGTCCAGGCAGCGTCAGCAAATGCTCCAAGTGCTGGTGTCTTTCCATAGAGTTAATCAGTGTAATTGGGAAGGTTTATAGTTGTGGACAGGATGTTTTGCCATATGGCATAGGAGCCATGGGCTGCAGGAATGTGGCAGTGGAACACAGAGACATCAGATTGCTGCAGTCTGAAGAGATTTTTCTCACTTCAGTAAAGTTGTTGTAGCTTTCCCTGGATAGAAATGATCACAGAGGGTTAATTCCCTGAGGTGCATGGAAAAGTGCCTCCTAGTTGTGTACAGCCACAAGGACTAGTGGCAACATAGGTTGTGCAGGACCTTTGGGAGTGTTCTGGGATCCTTTGGGTTAAAACTTTAACTGGTTACGTCCTGTGACCACTGCAATGCAGTTACTTCTGGTGCAAGAGGTAGAACTGGTTTAAAGAGCTCACAGCAACAGAACACAACCATCCAGGGCAGAGATAACATTTAACAAGCCTACTCTTCCTCTCCTTTCACCCTCTCCCACCATAAATAGGGACAAATAATAGCTCATTGCCCATTTCCTTCTCAGAGTGAAGCATCCTCACAAGTTCTCCAATTCCATATTTCACCAGTCTCACTGTACACAACTATTTTCCTCTCCTGTCCCAACATCCAGACCTTCTCCAGGCCTCTGTTGCACAAACACTCAGTTGAATTAAGAAGACAACCAAGCCCAAACTCCCTCCCCACCGCTGAGAATTAACTTTGCTGATTCACCCCATAGCACACCCCACACCCACAGGGCAGGGGCTGTAAGTACCAGCAGCTGAGCACCATCACAGGGATTGGGATAACTGCTGTGCAACCAGCACATCTCTAACACTCACAGCTCTTTCTGCTCAGTACCATGAGGGGCCAAAAATACAATAGAGGGGTTCTCTTCTTCCACACACTTCAACTCTCCTCTATCCTGTCCACCTCTAATGCCGTAGGCCAGGATTTCAGACAAGGTGATGGAGAAAAACATGCAGGCAATGAGTTTCATCCTATTTAATTGAATTGCGTATCAATATTGATTGTGCTATTAATTCTGATAGTAAATCTAATCATTAAAATAAAAAGTCTGCTTGCAGTCTCTGCCAAGCCTTCCCAGCCAGGATCTGGCAGCATTTCCCTCCAGATAACATGTTGGTGTGCAGTCATAAATAACAGTCTGAGAGCAGAGTTTAGGGCTGCCCCTTTTCTTTTCACCAGGACAATCTGTCTGTCCTTCCTGCCTCTCTCCCACTGCTGAGGACAAGATGGAAACAGCCACTCTCAGCATCAGCAGAGGTTGAACCCAGGCTGGGCTTTGCTGAGCTCCAGGATCTGCTCAGGGACCAGGGAGATGGTCCATGGAGAGCAAGGAGAGAGTTACCACGGGCAACACTAGTTAATGATGGACAGCACAGTGCCTTTCTGTGCCCAGCTATCTGATGTTCTCTTTGCAACTGCACCTCTCAGAGCCTGCTGAAGTCAGTAAAACTGAGCTGACAAATTCTTTGTCCCCAAGCCCCCACACTGCTCTAGTCTGGCTTTGAAGGTAATGGGGTAAACAGTTATTCTGCTCACCTCAGCCTGCCTTAGACCTGATGGATATTTCCTTCCCCTGGGATACCTACTTACAGAATACATCACATTTGAAGGACAAATGTGTGAGGCAGCTCACCTGAGCACTATTCCCAACACATCCCTGCCAAGCTTTCTGGTTTGCTGCGTTTCAAAAATAAAATAAAGAACACTCCCAACAAACCACTTCAGAAACCTTAGCTGAGCACCACTGAACCAGGGTAAGGGCTTAGCTATCTCTATTTCTCCAGCCTGTTGAGAGCCCAGCCAGAGAAATAAGCCCAGTGCTGTTCTCTCAGGCCACTGATGTGGCACCACTTTGCCTTCACAGGAACCTGAGCTTTTCACACTCTGCAGAGAGATATTTCCTCTGCAAACACTTGTTTGGCAACAGTTTGTTTCTGCTTCCAGACATAATTTTTTTTTACATTCAGAATTAATGATTAACAATTAAATGATTTGACAAGGGAATAGAGGCCCTGTGCTAATTAAATTCCTTAATCATGCCTCTTTGCAAAGAAAAAGAAAAGATATTTCTTAGTATCAGCATTCAACCAGAACAGGGCAGTTTGTGATGTTGGACTTAATTAGATGGACAACCATGGGCACAGCCAAAAAAACCAGCATGAAAATAATGCACAAGGACCATGCAAATGGGAGGAGAAGGAGGAAACAGCCAACTGGGGAGCCAGGAACCAAACAAACAGACACATCCAGACTGCAGAAGAGCCACTTTCTATACCAAATAATTATTTATAAGAATGTATCATCTGTTTAGATGAAACAAAATAAACAGTGCCTGTATAGCCTGTGAGAAACCAGTGCTAGGTGTCCTGCAAAGCCTGACTGCTCTGTTTTAAGCAATGCAATCCTGAGCAGCTGGGCTGCTCATCTCCATCAGCTTTCACCTTTGCATCCAGCTCGTGGGCCGGACCTCCTGGGGGCTTGCTGCTGTCTGCTCACACGCCAGCATTAATATCACAAAAGATTATGCTAGTTCTTCGACCCTTTGAAGAGATCCTTCCCATTGTAGTGGCTGTGATGATTGCCTGATGGCACTTTCTCAGCCAGATCCACTAGGGATTACACCAGCATAAATAAGATAAGCCGCTGTCTGACTGCTATTAAAATGCGCCGAGACGCCCGGCTCAGACAACACTCTTACACCAATGCAAACTACATCCTCGGTGGTTTTCTTATGTGCTCTGCCTCCTTTTGTTTATTCACAGAATCAATCTTCTCCCTGAACGACACCGCAGCTCACACTAGATTTCCAATTCTCTTCTATGGTCAATAATTTTCAAATCACTTGCCAATTTCCCTCTCCTTGTCTCTGCTGGGCCAGGAGATGAACAGTCCTGTGGGATTTTCAAGGGTGCTTCTGCAAGAACTCAGGGATGGAGAAAATCCCAGAAAACTCCCAAGGCATCACACAACACTGGTCTAGACAGACCTGGAGGAGAACAGAAGCTGGTAGATTTTGGGTGCTGTCTGAGCTAAGCTACCATATCAAAGCTCAGTCATCACAACCAGAGTGAAGATTTTGGGGTTGTGTTAGAGACAATCCATCCATCTCAAGCACAGTGGGGTGGATCAGCCTCTCTGTAGTTCCCAGTGGTGTTTTGTACTATTTCTTCTAAGCTAGAGAGGAGACTCACCTGCCTGCTACTGGAAAGGCTTTGCTACTACCTCATCCCCTGCTTTCTAGCCTTTTCTTGTTAAATCCAGGGGGAAGTTGCTACCAGCTAGTTATAGGAAAGCATGTAGTAACCAAAGAGAAACCAGACAAAACTCAGAACTCATCATTCCCAGGTCACCTGGGTAACAGCACACAGCAAACAAACAGATTTTAAAACACATATTAGGAGGCATGAAACCATGTTTGACAATTTTGGCATCTTCCCAAAGGTGCTCCCAGGAACTGCTCAGAGGGAAGGGCGTGAAGCTGCAGAAAGCAGTGGGACTGTGGGAGTCTGGTCCTCTCCCAGATGCTTCCAGGATTCAGTTATCCAAATATATACTTCCATGTAGGAACTGAGCCCATAAAACTCCTTGACTTGCAATTTTGATTCAAAAACACTCAGAAAGCGATACCCAAAAAATACCAGCAGACTCACTTACTGGGAGGGAACATATTCAGCACAGGCTTTCACACAGAATTTACAGGAAAGCTCAGCACTGATGACTCTGGTTTTCCCCCTCATTTTTAAAAACAAATGCCAGGGAAATTGCATTTTCTAATTATCTTTTTCCACTTAAAGCTTATTAGATTCTTATTAGATTTGTATTGTCTCTTCCCCATACACACACTTTCCCATATACTTTCTCCAGTCTACAGTTAATGAGAAGGAATCAGTGTATTGCGCTATCTGGCATCTTGTTGCTGAAGTGGCAGGAGTCTTTGGTTACCAAGTCATTTGCTGCTTAATTGAAATTTTTTCTCTGGACTCATTGCCATGCAGACACTCCATTGGAATGCAGTAGTCGAGCCCAGTATTGATTGTCCTCCCACTCTCAGCTTTCTTCCTCTGAGTTTGCAAATCAATTGCACCCTGTTGCTTTCCTCCTAAAAAAAAAATTAAATTAAAACCATCACCCATTCCACAACCCTATTTACCCCTGAAACACATTAGCTTGGGCTTTGCAGCATTCCTTAAAGCAGAGATAGGGACAAGATAAGAAATGACACCGTGGCTGTAGTAAAAGTGAGATCCACAACCTATCAGGTCACCACTGAGCATGAGTGTGCATCAGCCTGCTCAGAGCTGGCCAGTGTGGGAGCAGATTGTGAATATACGAAGGGGTGAATGAAACCCTAGTTTTAGACTCTCACCAGGAGTGGCCTAGAATTCATCTCCTGTCTTTATTGCAGAAATTAAGCAATTTTTAACAGCTAAAACCCGAGTAATCAGAGCACCCTGTTGTAATTAACAAAAGAAGCCAGACTGCAGTTGTGAGTTTGCAGGATTGAAAACCAGCACTTGGCAAGTCATCACTGCAGACAATAGAAAAGAAAGTCGATGCAATGCAGGGTACTAGATTCCCGATTTTGAAATTATGGTACCCAAGCATTGTTGAACCCCAGCTGTTTTTAAAGTCCTGAGGAACTCAATGGCTCAGAACACTCTTATCAAGGTAACATTTGTGTCTTTGGAGTCTCAGCTCCAGCTAGTATTGCATGAACAGGTTTTTGAGGGCAGAATGACATTAATACAATGCACAGTCACTGTCCCAAATTCTTCCCAAAAGGCTTTATGTCAGTACTTAGCACTACTCTCCAAAAATGAGCAGGTTTGACTACTGCAAATTTTCCCGGGGTGAAGCCCTCATGCTGTAAGAGGACTCCCGTGGTGTCATTTGTGAGGACCATAGGTAGCTAAATATCTTGTGCCTGTTGTAAACATTCTTAGGCCTCCCAGCTGCTCTGTCACTGGTTTTTCACTATTCCCACACAGCCTTTGTACTTTAAAAAATCCAGGAGTTGTGCAAAGTGTGAAGCAACGAGCCTCACTTCCTCCCGAGCAGCTTCCTTTGGCTCATTAGACGTGTGCATTGCAATCCTGCCTGCAGGCTCTAACCAACATCAGGCATCTGAGCCCACAGGCAGAGACAGCTCTTGCCCTAAGCACAATGCATGGCTTGTTTTTTCTTTGGCTAATCTAAGCAATTTTACATCACACTTCCAGCATGGGAACAGATTGACATTCAAGGAGAAGCCACGTAACCATAGGGAAGGAACTGAATATTCCTTGCTTGAAAGTCAAACCTTCCTACAAAGTTGAGAATGAGCACCCAGTACTAGGGGTCATTTGTTCCTGTGTAGATGGCAACAACAGACATCCTCAGCCCAAACCATCACCCTGCAGACTCCCATCTAGTCAGAAAGCACATTGCCAGCCACAGGTTTTTGTCTTCTATGGGTAAATCGGTAACTTCATTCTTTCTGCCCCAGAGGCCATACAGGTCCCAGAACCACTCCATTTCCTTTCATCCTCAACCTAACATAAGTATGATTTCAGAATCACCCTCCAGACACCTCCCAGTCCAAAGACTGTGGAACTCAGACCCTGCATTGCAGGTACCAACAGCAAATGCTGGACTGAGCAGTGCGTGGGAAGCAAAACCACCTCTCTCCCCTACAGCCCCAAAGGCTCTGCACAAGCTGTGCCATCACATGGCACTCATTTAAACCTCAAATCCAGATCACTCTCATCCTACCTGCCTTTTGGAAAATTAGACTGTCAGAGTACCGAATATGTTCCTTGCTATTTGCCATGTAATTAAGCAGTAATTGCTGCCCAAGGCTAATCTCAGAGTGTATTTTACCTGTGGAGCTCAGCGCCAGAGTTCACATCTGTAATTTAGTGGCACGCCAAGGAGCTATACCTAAACTCACAAAAGGATTTTCACTACTCATCATCTCTCTTCTACTTTGGTGGCAGCTGGGATTCTGTATTTGGAGATGTTTGGGCTGGGCAAACAAATTAGCTGAGACCAGCCTCATTAGGAATTCACATGGGTGCCCATCCTGCCTCAGCAGGAATAAGATGCTGACTGCTCTGTTTCTGGACCCCAAACCCTCCTCAGTATAGGATGCACACTAAAACTTCCTCTTTCTTTCTACTCACACAGCCTGGCAGCCTCCAAAGAAGCTGAAGCAGCAGCACGATCTGCGCCCAAACCCATGTCTCCTTCCGATTTCTTGGATAAGTTGATGGGGCGAACTTCGGGATACGATGCCAGGATCAGACCAAATTTTAAAGGTATGCAAAAACCCAGCATTGTTTCATTTTAGGACTGAAAACTGCATGCAGTCCTCCTGAATACCTCCTTAATTGTACATCAAATATGAATAATCTTTATGTTCTTATGAACTATGCATTGTAATGATATTTGGCACATGGATCCCATGTATATCTGGGAAGACATGGAGAGATGTCCACTCAGAATAGAAACAATCTTGTAAGAACTTTACACACAGGAATTGCACACTGCAGTAGGGATCAGGGATCCTGCCAAACCAAGCAGTGACTGGCAGGGAGCTGAACATCTTACAGATTAAGAGAAAAACTTGAACTTTCCTTTCCCCTTAAGTCACTGCCCACAACACAATCTAATAGTGGGCAGTGTCCCCTCCTTACACCCACTGTAGCCCAGAGAAGTCTCTCCCATCAGCTCCAAAGAAATTCAGCAAGATCCAGGGGCAGCTCAGACCCAGCCCTGCCCCCCAGAGTAAAGGGGCTCTTAAACCCAACACAGCTCCATTGTTTCACACCCAATTTTTCCAGTCCACCCCATAATCACTGGCAGCCAAACAGCACAGAATCAGGCTCTGGTGGAAGCAGCAGATCCTCTTTGTTCTTCAAAACACCTGTTCTAATAGGGATGGGGTTAGGGTGTGAGGCTTTTTTGGTTTGTTTGCTGCTTTTTTGTGGGTTGTGGTTAGTTTATTTGTGGGTTGTTTTTTTTTTTTTTTGTTTGTGTTTTTAAACCTAGCCTAGTGGAAGGTGTCCCTGCACATGGCAGAGAATTTGGACCCTTTCGACTCAAACCATTCTATGATTTTTTTGTTTTCTCCTCTTTTTAACTGAGCTCACTTTCCCAGAGCTACTTGGCATTGAACCACACACACAGATATAGCAGGACCTGCCCCCTCTCAGCCACTGCCCAGCCCTTTTCAATGCTATTTCATTCACTTCTTTTTGTCTCCACCTACCAGTTCTCCCTCTCTCCCTGGAGTCACTGGCAGTGCTAAGGCAGGACCCCCAGGACCCATTAATCACAGTGACAGCACCTGCCACCCAGCTTCAGACAATAAGCTCTGTAGTGGGGCTTTTAAACCCAAAGAAAGGTGGGAACCTTATGTCCCAGTAATCAAACAGGCAACAGAGAGCACTGCTGTTCTTATCCAAGCCACAAAGAGTTAAAACACCACCCTGAAAACCTGCCTACCACTAAATTATGCACACACAAATTAAACTTTAATATTTAATGAAATGTATACATTAACTTCTGCTGAAGGCAGCTGTATTGCATTTTTATTTGAGATAATTTAATTTCAGTTTTATTTCAATGAACTACACCTTCCCCACAGGGCAGTTTTGCTGGCTTAGCCTCCCACACATAAATCAGGATCCAATTTATATGGGAGGGATAGGAGGTGTTTTACAGAGCTTGGGGTTGCAGCTCTCAAAGCACATCATTTAAATTAACTGCAGTAACTCATAAGGACATTTTAATTGCTTAGATCTAAATGAAAATAATATCAAAGATCCATATCAGATTGATTTTTGGGGAGGGGAACAAAAAGAAGATTGCAGCTTTTCCATAAATACTGTAAAGCCTGGACTTAGCTATGGATTCACATCCTGAGAACAAGAAGCATCTAGGTTTTGTCTTAAGCTGGAGAATGAAGTCAGCAACTCAGACAGGGACAGAGCAGAACCTGACAGGCTCTGGGACAAGGGATCTTCAGCCAGGCTGTTCCCTTAGCCCTGCTGCTGGAAAACTCTATTCCTTCACAGCTGCATCCCACTGCAGAGGTGGCAGGTTTCAGTGGTAGTCAGGGAATCTTCTAGAGCCTTTCACAAGCTGAAAAAAACCCCACCAAATCATGCAGGGAGTTCATTGCTCACCTTGGACATGGTGGGAAGAGCTGAGTGGCTCAAAAAGAGCTGCCCCAAGGGAAGTCTTCACTGAGCCAAACCCACCCCACACTCAGCTTCACATCAGCACTGGGACAGGAATAGGCAGATCAAAACATTCCGTGCCTATCAGAGTCATGAGGACATGCAGTCATCCAGCTCAGTATTTTACTTACAATGTGCCCTTTGGAAGGGGAATAACATGCACATGGACCTTTCTAAATGGTTCATGAGATAGGTCCAGAACACAAAACTAATGCTCCTGAGCAAAGCAGGAGCACTACAGAAGGGATAAAACAAGTGCTAAAGCCTGACAAATTCTGTGTTTTTAGATTAAAAGGGTTGGTGAAGAGGAAAATAAATTATATATATAATTGTGTGTCTGATAGTTTAACTCCTGCCAACATTTAACAGTCTGGAGAAAGAGCTGCACAAATTGAACAGTGTGAGATGCTGCTGAGCTGGCAGTGGCTGTCTGGGAGCTGGTTAGACAACAGCCTGCTTGGCTTGCCTGAGACTTGTACCAAGAAAATACCAGCCACAGAGCAGTACTGTCATGTGGCTGCAATCCCAGTCCCACAGGGGATAGGCATAAAGTTTCAGAAGAGGCCAAAGTAGGAGAGGAGGAAAGGGAAATGAAGATGAGAAAACCAAGCTCCAAATGTTACTTAGTAATCAGGAAAATCCATTTCACACAGGAGGACGTTTGCACTGATTAGAGGCACAAGCCTCTCGTTAAAGCCATTCCTCCCCCCCAGTATTTCATCTTGCAGCAATTGCCAGGCTGCAGATGTGACCTTAACAGGAGCATCACTCCCCCAGCAGGCTGAGCCACCAGGCAGTGTTTGAAATGCAGACACTGTCCCTGACTCCATAAAAAATGGGGGAATAATCTAAAAATCCACGCTCTCCACTTTCACAGATCTTATCTTCCCAGAAGCATCTGTCACAGGGATGATATGAGATTAATTCCTCCAGTGTTAGATGAGGACCTTCATCCCTGGGGCAGTGTCTGTTCTCTGCCTGAGATGCCTTTCCCCTCCACACAGTGGGCAGCACCCACAGAAGGTCCGTTGGGAGCTCCAAGAGCAGAGGCCCCTTTTCCTTCTCCTCTCTCCTTATTAAGGCTCTACAAAAATTCTCTCATTGCATGTGGGCAAGCCACTCTTTTGCCAGGCACCAGATATGCTCTATAGTTCCAAAATGTTCTCCAGCTTTTTGCTTTGTGCTGAACTGCAGCTCTCAGCACCTCCCCCAGTGTAAATACAACATTTCCACTTCAGTTTTGCCAGGCAAGATTGTGAAACACTTCCAAGTCATACTGATACCTTTGGGCACCAGCACCACACAAACAGACTGACCCCCATGACTGCTAACTATAATTTCTTCATCCCTTTAACCCTCACTCCTCTCCTTTGGTGGCCCCTTAACTTTTCCAATGTGAGCAGATTAAGCAAAGCTTCAGTCTGAAAGCAAATCAAGCCTAGCAGAGGCACAGCACAGCATCTGGCAGTACCCTGTGCCAAACCAGGACAGTCAGAGTTTCTGCTGGCAGAGACTTGAAGTCTCCTATCCAGCTGTGAGCCTGAGCAGACACCATCATCATCTCATGGGATACCTGCTCCTTCAGCCAGCCTGATCCTTACAGCACACTCTGCTGCACTGGCTCTGTAGGGAGCACATCATCCTAGTTCAGAAACATTTAGGTGTTTCATATGAATATTTCATCAGTATAGCTCTAAATAAAAATCTCTCCACTCTCTTCTGGGCTACTTTGCTATCATGTTCAAGGTGAGCTTGCTACCTATACAGCCAGGTCAAGATACCTGGAAAGCTGTCCTGATCTATCCCTTTTCATCTGAAGAGTTCACAGGAGAGATATGAAAACATGCTCTCAAACAAAGGTTGGGAGGAACAAAGGAGAAGCAAAAAGTTCTGCCTGGTGTCAAACTGGCATCAGAACCAAGACTAGACCAAGCCAGGTCAACCAGACCTTAGTCCCCCACTTACCCCTCAGTCACCTCATTCCCACAACATGTTTTAACTCTACAGAGTGGAAATACTTTGTCTTACAAGCACACAGTGAACTGCTGTTCCAATCTGTATTTGTCATGCAGGCCCGCCAGTGAACGTCAGCTGCAACATTTTCATCAACAGCTTTGGCTCGATTGCAGAAACAACCATGGTAAGTAAAAATCACAGCACAGCTGCTCAGCTACTGGCTCAGCCTCACTGCACTCCCAGAAAATGCAGCATCACCCTCCTCTTCAGTGTGACCAGGGAAAAATACTGTCTTAGTGCTCCCAGGCTTACCTAAAGTTTGAGCAAATTAGTGGCAAACACACCAGACTCACTGCGCATACCTGAAGTTCACACAGTCTCTGCATCTTAGAAAAACACTGCACAGGCAAAGGGCAATGGTCAGAAAGAGAAACAAATAGTCTTCTTCTGAAGACTTGCCTGAGGCTCCAAGCTCAGAAACAGTTGCAGATACTTTGTGTTTAAGTGGGCATAAATCCAGACTAAATCTGGATCCACAGAGAAGGGAAATGAGATGAACTCAAATTCAGTCCGCACCATATTTCAGAGTCCCAAAGATCATGAAAAATTATTAGACTAAAGGGTAAGATGACTATTTTCTTGGAGACATATTTCTGGTAGACAATGATTCTTAATGGAAAATCAAAACCAATATTTGTGAGTTAAGGCTCACTTCATACAAAATTAGTGAGCATGGCTAAAGGCTGTATCTAATTGGCAAGGCACTAGGAACACAGGATCACTAGAACAGGAGATAATTGCTCCATCTGAAAACTATTAAAGATTGGTTGTGACATAATCAGTGAACAGCAAAGGAAAACTCTGGAGGTACAGTGCCTTACTGCTGTGCTAATTAAAGATAATCCAGAAATATGGTGTTTAATTACCCTTTGGTAATTCTTTCTCTAGAAAAATGCTGAATAAAGAATGCAAGGCTCCAGCTTCAGGCAATTTGTGCATTCAGGCAGGAGTTTATAGACTTTACATATAGATCACACCCCTTGACTTGAACAAATTACTTGGCATGCACACCACTGTCAGAGGAGATCCACAGCCATTCACCTGGGGTTGTAAGTCTCTTCTGACACTACGCCATTTTGCTGCAAATGTTTGCTCTGGGGGCAGATCAGTTCTGGTAGTAGGAAAAAAAAATAACAAAAAAGAAAAGCTGTTATTCTGTTCAAGCACAGGGAAACAGATTTCCTAGTTGGATTGCAGAATTTATCAGAGTCCATAGGCAAGAAGTGTATCATGGATTCGTTCGTATATAAAGCAAAAGAGAAAGAACTAAAACCAAAATGCACACCTGTTCCTAATTTACTATTTTATTGGATACCTTCTTTGGCATTACAGGCAATAAATACTGTTCCTACACAACAAGCAGAGACAACCCACAGTGCAAGGGAGTGGGGCAGGCCCACAAAGAATTCTTGTGCAATGCACAGAGCACATTCCATTGTCATGTTTTTCCATGCACATGTCCTAGGTTGTGGGATGCACTGGAGCAGTCACACAAGGATGCCAGATGATCCCTGTAAGCAGGAGGCTCCATAAAATTAGCATAGACTAGCATGAGAAAGACAGAGATGCAGCTCACCTCCAAGACAGGCTGCAGGGACTTGCTATCCTCTCCAGATGCCACTCATTTCACAGTTTGTCTTCCATAGAAAAAAAAATCCCATGGGAACCCAAGAACACCCTCTGGGCACATTGCTTTGTCTAGAAATATCCAAGGCAGCTCTGACAAGCTAGTCCAGATGTCAGGCTGACACAGCATTGCACACAGCCAGATATAATGTACTTCTTAGGTAACAGCAATTCTGCTTGTAAACACCAACCACAACACAAGCAACACAGGTACTGAAACACCTAAAATGGAGATCTCAGCAAGCTAGAGAGGTTCTTGGGGTTCTTAACCCACGATTTAACCTGCAGAGAAGCCAGTCCCTCACTACTGTCTGAGGATGTAGCAGGTAAAATAAGCAGTGTCAGCTCCCCAACGCAGTTTTGGGGACCAACAGATGGTCCTGTTCATTTTGAACCTTTGTGGGGCAAATATCAGCTTTCTGCCCACTCTGTGGAGTCTGTGCCTTCTCTTGACCACAACTGCTGTAAAGTTAGGGGGAATTAAAATAAATAAAAAAAAAAAGAAAACTCATCCAGCAAGCTGAACTCATAAAGCAGAGCTAACTTAGAGAAGGGAAGTGACTACTTTAAGCATCCTGCAGAACTGGATACCCAACATAAAAGCCTTTAGTGGTGCACATAATTGATTGGACACTTATGCTAGATTGCAGCTCATAGCTTATATCCATCAGCCTCACTTGCCATGAGCTCTAAGGACAAGGGAACCTGTGAGTGGGAACACATCCCTGTGAACCCAACCAGTGCTTCAAGGGGAAAGATATGACCAACCACAACAGCCAGATAAGTGCAGACTCCTGTCCTAAAGAATTACTGCAATAGTGCATCCACCAGCAAGGAATTCCCAAGGACAAGTGCAAGATGCATCCGCTTTTTCCAGTTACTTTTATAAAAACCAACAAACAACCCCAAACCACAAGATGTTAAATGCTTTTTTTGCTCTTCAAAAGTATACACAAATCCACTCTCCAGCAAATCATACCAGACTATGAGCAGACACATAAATTCCTCATTCAAAATGAAGTCAAGCACCTCAGGAATGGGTCTTGGTTGTCAGTGAATAAACTGCACCAGCTCTGGCTTTTTCTTGTAGCATGAGACAGTTGGTAGGATTATCTGAGCATTTCATTAACAAATTCCCTGCTATAACAGCAAACTTGAAATTAAGCAATGCCCTTGTTCTCTCTTCCAATGGAAGCTCCAGTTTTATGGCCCTCTCACCAACTCAGACAAATGAGAGTGTTTTGTACACAGTGAGTGCACATGGAAAAAGAGGATTTTTTTTTTTTTTTACATCCTCACCTAGGGCTGGAATAGGAGTCAAGATCCAGTCTCATGTTTTAAAAAGGGCCAACATGCAGCAAACAAGGGAAGGAAAAAGAAAGAAAAGTAACAAAACAGTCAGCACAGGCTCCCCTAGACACAGTGTGTATATACAAGTTTATTTTAGCTTTCATGCCACAGTTATCTGATCAGAAAAGAGCAAGCAAAATACAACCTTCCAACCAGCTGCAACACAGCCACCATTGGGCTCCCAACATTTCTTAAGGACTGGAGAAGCTAAAGGCTGCAACTGGTCATGTTTTAAGTACTTATTCAGAGATATCTGTACATTAGATTTCCAAAGAGAAAATAAACCACACTGCAAAACAGACCAAGCCTCAAAAGCCACAGTATAGCAAATATGTCTCATGAAATGTGTGGGTCACACATTTAATATTGGCCCCAGTCATCCCAAGATCAGTTGAAGATGCAATGCTCAATGCACAAAGACTGTAGCAAAAGTTAGGTTTTTGAGCAAAGTTTTCTGCAGTCAGTCATTCTTAAACCCAACCATCAGTCCCACAGAGATGATAAGCATATAGCAAGTCATGCAGCAAAAAATGAAAAGGTTTTCACAACAACTCACAGTCTGCTGCCATTTCACTGTCAAACCTGCAGTGTTTCAGCTGTCTATGCAGTTGGAGTTTGTCTTTGCATTGAATAGAGAAGAGAGATGGGAGGAAAAAGCCATAAAATAGGACTATGCAACTCAAACTCATGGACTGCAGAACAAGACCTCGCTACTAAACATTTACACTTAAAAAAACCCCAAGATGCTAGATCCAGCTCACCTGCCAGCAGCTCCATCCTTGGCTCACAGAGATAAACTTCCCCCTTCTTTTGTAGGAAGACACATGAAAACTTTCTGCTTTGGGTTCCACATTTATTAAACTCCCACCCCTCACCAGCTGCCTGTCCTTTACCAGATTTCCTCCTCAGGGGCACCTCCTCCCCTTGGCCCAGGTGTGGTTTCACACCAGACTTCAATTTGGCTACTTTGCAACAGCTCTGATAAGGTAAGCAGGTGCCTTATTAACCCTTCCAAGGGCTGCTCCTTGTTTGCTGATATTGTTTAGCAGACAGTTGTAGCGCTCCTTTGCAAGGCGAGTAGCCTTAAAGATGTTTGCTCATTCCCTTTTCAGAGAATGAGCTCAGTGCCAAGAAAGCCCCTCATGCTCTGCCCGGGGGGGATCACAGAATCCCCTTCTGAGGAAGTTCAGTCTCCACCATAATTTTTCCATCAGCAAAATGTAAAATAATCAAAGGGGAGTCTCTCACCAAAACTGCTCAGTAGAGAGGCTGCTCTGACAGAACTCCTGAGTGCAGGGGCTGAAACCTACTGAGTTTCCTGACAGCCTCCATCCCTGTCTCACAGCTCTGCCTCCAGCCTGCCACTGCTTTCAGCAGCAGAAACTAAGGCTGTGGGATCTTGGGAAGGAAAGGTCTCAAATGATCTTCTGTTTCCTCGTCTCCTTGCGAGGTCACTAAGCAGAATTTCATTTCAGCATTATCAAATTGAACTACTTTGATCACTTCAGTTATTTTCTTCCTGCCTTGTGTCATTTCCCCCTTGGGAACAAAATGCCTTTGTGCCAAATTGCAAAGCTCCTGAATGCCTTCACTGCACAGAGCTGCTGCTCCCCACTCCCAAGACAGCCAGAGGAGCAGGCTGCACAAGATAATCAATGCCTGGATGTGATTGGCACACAAATGAGAAACTCAAGTCATAAGAAGGCTATGGAGAAAGAGATTTTTTTATATTTTTTTTTGGCCGAGTTTGCAGCACTAATCAAACTCTTTTTTCTTTGCTTTAAAGTTCACGTCATAAATTGGTCCATTGTGTCCATCAGTTAGGAATGTGGTCTTGGTGATGCTAATTAAGACCTCATACAACAGCATCCAGGAGAAGTGCTGCATTTCTCAAGGTAGCCAAGAAATGAGTGTTGTTTGGCTCATCACCCTCTCAGCTTCACTGCAATGTCCAGGACAAAGCTTTCAGCACACAGGGTCCTTTAGCTGGTGCAGAGTACTGTAACCCTCCTCTTAGGCTGTGTCACAGCCACAGACACACCCCAATTGCTCTCCATGCCTTCTCCATGTCCAGTTTGCAGCCACAGTGCTTGGCTTTACACTCGTGTTCAAATAAGCCTGGACACAAGAAACCTAAAAGGCTGCTCAGAACCTGCAATACTCCACTGTGATGCAGCTGTCTGACATAAGAGAAAAGTCACCTGGGAGAAAACAATATTCTCAATGGCCAGGCCAGGATTTTGGAGTAAACTCACTGAGCAGGAAGATCTTCGTAAAGACAAACACACATGTAAAATAGTACTGCCATAAAATGGCAAAGCCAGAGAGTTGCATTCAGTGCATGGATTATATTTCTTTGCCTTTGCCCTTTTTTTGTATCATGACATAAATGTTTGGTTATCTGTATTCCAAAACAAAAATTACCCGCTGCAAACACTTGTCTCTAAAGGAGGAGCACAGAGTATCACAACCCAGAGTTGCTCACCACAGTGCTGCACATCCCCTGGATGGAGGGAGTGCAGTCTCTCACACCACACATTCACTACATGGCTCTGCACTGTTCCCACACAGGACAGGAGTATAGGACACTGTGACTCTGGAGATGAGTTAGGAGGTGCCTTCTCACAGCCATCTACTGTGAGAAGTTAATTTTCATTTGGCCCACAAGCATTTAATTAAGATACCTCATCATGGTGACAAAGACAATGGCTGTCATGCTGCCTATGGTCTCTTATACCTATTGTGGTGACAACATAAACCACACTACACCTCTTGTCTCACCCTTTCCTTTCCTTTTGGCAAGTTTTGAAGGTGATTCAGTGAATTTACTCCAACAACAAAGCTTTTCCACAGTAACACAAGCTATTGTAGGGAGATTGGCTCCATTCCCCCCTCCTCTTCCACCACTCCATCAAGCTGAGCACACTTCTGGGCAGCTACTGCTGAAATTTCTTCCAAACATGAGTTTAATTTGTGTTGTACATGACATAAGTCCCAAACTTGAGCTGACCTGCTTGCATCTACCTTATTTGTAGCTGAATAAGCAAAACAACCTTTTGCTTTTTACCTATTAGGTCAGTGACATTGATTTCCCCTGACTGCAATGGCTGAAGATCTTTACACATAGAAAAGGGAGAATTGAAAACATAAACACTGTTCTGGGAGCTGCTGTGTGCCATGCAGAGTGGAAATTCAGGATTGCTTTCCTTTTCCAGGCTTGCATCGCTGGCTGGTCCTGCCCTGAGACCTTGGCTCTTAGCTGTCCTCAGCTATTCACATTTTCTCAAGACACATTATCCAGGGTCGACAGAGATGAATAATTAAGTCAGAGGGATGCAGTAGGACTTGTGAAGGTGAAATTTGGGGTATCAGCAGAAGGAAAGAGTGTTGCAACTCTTTTTCATGTTCAGAGGTCTGGTCCTTTTAGCATCAAGTCCTTGGTTCATTTGCTGTTGTCACAATCATTAATGTCATTAGCAGCTTCTGTGCTCTGGGGACACAGATGACACTAAGTGGCCTGAAATAGATTCTAGATCATGTGTTTGGCTATGAGCTGCCTCATCCAAAACACAGGGCACCCAATACAATCCTCCCCCAGCCCTCCAGTGTGACTGGACACCACAAGAGTCATGTCCTCCTGGACAAGAGGCTGTAGGTTCTTAGTCAAGGGAGCACTTGAGGCAGCAATATTAGCAAGACTCTCCTACACATGCACCCTTCAACTCCAGAGCTTTGTGTTCTCCAGATGGAAAGAACAGACCTGGTCACAAAGACAGGGGGATCCTCTCACCAAGTGTCTGCAGCAGGTAATAGATACCAGCAAGCACATCAGACACTCCCCATTAACTGCTTCCCAATAAAAGTCTTCAAAGTACATTAGGATTAGAAAGGCACCAAAGAAACCCTTAATCATGACAGCAACTATTCATTTGGGCCAGGGCAGTGAAATGGGTTTGCTACAGGCTGCTCTTTAGATGCAGTCTGCCTCTATACTTAGAAAATAGCAATTAATTTATGGGCATGGAGCTTTTATCCCTCTCCTGATAGCTGGCACATCCTCTTTCCATTTCAATTTGTTGGCTCACTTTCTTATGTGAAAGTCAGAAGAAAAGGGGCACACAGATCACCCTGGCAAGCTATTGGTCAGGCAGGGAGAGCAGGAACTGCCTTTAATTGTCCAGGAGAGGGTCTGAGCACAGCGTCAGCAGCCAGCCTTGGCCTGGGGAACTTAGGGAGCTGTAAGACTTATGGTTGTGAGGCAGGTATAATTTTGTGTAGTGCTGAGGGACCAGCTGCAATTAAAGAAGATGACCATCCTATAAAATCTGTAGCATTTATGGCATTTTGAAATTAGAGAGAGGAACCCAGAACATTCTCTTAGGATTAGGAGAGCAGACTTCATGCACATCTTTCTTATGGTCACGTACTCTCAGCATGGGCAGCTGCTCCTGTCAGTTCATCTGAGTTACCCTTATATCATTGGGCACACAGGGAATTTCCCTTCTATGGACTGCCTGTCTCACTGTGTCTTTTGCTTTTCCAAGTCTGGGGAAACCACAGATAGCCATAATATGAGATGGTTTAACACTGAAAGGAAGCTGGCTTCAGCTTCCTCTCCTGCTTAATCCTCTGCAACATCATCCTGCTGACACGGGCCATTGTGACCTCCACATCTGCACATCATCTCTCCAGCTTCGGGGTCCAGACAAGAGGTCCTGACACTTCACACACAGCTGACAATTGCTGTAACAGAGGGTTGCAAGGACAGGCAGCTGCTCATGCTATGAGATAGCTGTAAGCTACAAAGCTAAAAACTGATAACAGTTCCTTGAGAAATAATGCCAGAAATGCCATAGCTAGGCCCGGACACGGTTTGGTTTTGAGGTGATTTTAATATGTGCTCCCCAGTTCTCAGCATTTCAGCCTGCTCTGAGCACTGACTGTGTGTCTCTGTTCACTCTGTACAGGATTACAGGGTGAACATCTTCCTGAGACAGCAGTGGAACGACCCACGGCTGGCGTACAACGAATACCCTGACGACTCCCTGGACCTGGACCCCTCCATGCTGGACTCCATCTGGAAGCCTGACTTGTTCTTTGCTAATGAGAAAGGGGCCCATTTCCATGAGATTACCACAGACAACAAGCTGCTGAGGATCTCCCGAAATGGCAATGTCCTCTACAGCATCAGGTGAGGCGACTCCATGGGAAGAGTCCCACCGAGGCAGGGAAGGACAGAGATGATCCCCCACTGTTCAAACCTTTGAGAGTGATGTTGGATGAAAGAAATTTCAGGGGTTTTAGGGTGGGAGATCGTACAATTAGAAGTGCTATAGCAATGTGGTGGGAAGGGGTCTGATTTCTGCCCCCTGGTTAGTTCTGCTATTTCTGCATGAAGGAGAAAAGCTGAAAACCCTAAATACTTCAGGGAACAGCATTTTTAGCATTATCAAACCAAATAACACAAGTCTAACTATCTGAAGCAAATCATTTAGCATCAGCTTGTTGAACCAAACAAATATTTTAAGCATAGATCATGATACAGGGCAGCAAAGCAATATACCACAGAAAATGCATCCTGCACCTAGTGGAAAATGGAGACACCAGTAGAGGTCTCAAAGGGCTCGGCAGGGATTCAGGAAGATACAGAGGTTCATATTGACTTAGCACGGGGCATTTCTCCTGCAGAAAATCCCACTGAAATGTCTTTCCCCCTACAGAAACATGTGATCTTAATCAAACTCCTTTTTGGTGTGTTTTTTTTTTCGTTTGGTTGGTTGGGTTTTGTTGTTGTTTTTATTTTGTTTGTTTTGGTATGGGGGATCTTGTTTTGGTTTGGTTTTGGAGGGCTTTTGAGGACACAAATGTTCTGTTCAGAGCTTTACAGTCCCAGCCTCTAGAAATGCATCTGAGGGGGTCATATATTGGGCTTGGGCTTGCTGTTAACCCAGACTGTTGTTAACCTGAGGCAAGAAATGAAAACCGAAGCAGCAGAACAGTTTGGTGTGGGAACTCTTTGTTCTGCACAGTCTAAAACAACACTGCAATGAGACGCCATCTGCAGCAGAGGACTCTGCTGGGAATCATATCACAGACCCAAATGTTCAGCCTTTCTGATGCTTTCCAGCACCACGTGTGAGAACACAGGCAGGGAAGCGGCGAATGATTAGTCATTCCCCCCAGCACACCAACTTGTCTTGGGCAAGATACCAGCCTGTTTGCAGCATTGGATGTCTGAGGGGGTTTGCCCCTCAGCAGTACCACACACTGTTTGGCATTCCCCTGTGCTCTCTTCCCTCCCCAGGATCACTCTGACTCTGGCCTGCCCCATGGACCTGAAGAACTTCCCCATGGACGTACAGACGTGCATCATGCAGTTAGAAAGCTGTGAGTTCTGTGCACATGCCCATTTCAGAGAACAGACAGTCTGTTTTCCCTCTCCCCTGCCATCTCCTTTCCCAGGTGCAACCCATTCCCAGCCCAGCCTGCACTGAAGGCACGTTCAAGAACCTCTTGCTCAGGATTTTCCATTTGTTCAGCACATGTGATATTTTCTAGAGAAGCCAAGCCTTAAGAAATCCTGTGCAAGAAGCCCTGGCTTGCTTGTATTTACATTGGCCTTTCACTTTGAAGGAGAGAGGTGAAAGTGCTTTCAGCTGCAAGTGGGATTTCTTCTCTCTGGATGAACATCTGCCCCTTGTATATGTTGCTTATCCCAAAGGAGAAAAAGACAATAAGCTTCTTCCAGAGTAAGAGGTCGAGTTGGAAAAAATAGAAAACAAATTCAACAAAGCCAAATTCAAGAAAAAATGTGATTTATTACAGGCAATCCATTGTAAACCACTGCAGCCCCACTGTGGGTCATCATTCTGACTCTTACCACATGCAGAAGCAGTTTTGCCTCAACCCAAACCCCACTCATGACAGCATTGCCAAGGAAGGTCCGGATGTGCCCCTGCCTCCAAGCATAGCTCTCTTCTGCAACACTGTCCCTTTCCAGATCAGTGTTTAATGCATTTCACGTGGTATTTGTTCCCTTCTCTCAACAGTTGGGTACACAATGAATGATCTCATATTTGAGTGGCAAGAAAAAGGAGCAGTGCAAGTTGCTGATGGACTGACATTGCCTCAGTTTATCCTCAAAGAAGAAAAAGACTTGAGATACTGCACAAAGCACTACAACACAGGTCAGTGCTGTTTATCCTGAGCTTCTGGGTTCAGAAGAGAGGAAGTCAAGATTGCACATTTTCCAGAGTCACTTGCTATGTCTGATGTCACGCTGGTGATATAATCCTTGTCCTACACATCTAAGGACAACAGATATATGAATACACATAGGTGTGTTGCCAGTAAATATAAATATATATAGCCAGTGAAAAGCGGGTGGACAAAAACGTGTGAAATCCTCTTGTTCCCAGTAACATCTACATCAGTTCAAGGGTGTTTGGTCTGGACCTCCTCTCCCTGAACCTTCTTTTGTCTTTGAAATTTAAGTGACAAAGGACATACTGCCAAGAGCTTTCCATGCTATTCTCATGTTCACAGAATGGTTTGGGTTGGAAGGGACCTTAAAGTTCATCCAATTCCAACCCCTCTGCCATGGGCAGGAACACCTTCCACCAGACCAGGTTGCTCAGAGCCCCATCCAACCTGGCCTTGGACAGCTCCAGGGATGGGACAGCCACAGTTTCTCTGGGCAACCTGTGCCAAGGTCTTACCACGCTCATAGGGAAGAATTTCTTCCTAAAATCTAATCTAAATCTTCTCTTTTTTCAGTTTGAAGCCATTCTCCTTCATCCTATCACTATGTGCCCTTGCAGAACTGGGCAACAGCTGTTCATTTCCTCCTCTAACAAGACTCTGGTTCTAGGCAATGCAAGGAAAATCCCCAGACGCTGGCTGAAAACAGGAAGATCACTGTGCCTTACCAGTAATTTTCCATGTATGTCCCATCCTCCTCAGGCAAGTTCACCTGTATAGAAGCTCGTTTCCACCTGGAGAGGCAGATGGGCTATTACTTGATCCAGATGTACATCCCCAGCCTCCTTATTGTCATTCTGTCCTGGATCTCTTTCTGGATCAATATGGATGCTGCACCTGCTCGTGTTGGCCTGGGGATCACCACAGTACTCACTATGACCACACAGAGCTCTGGTTCCCGAGCATCACTGCCCAAGGTAGGGAGCAAGCTCATCTTCCCCAGGGGCAGAACATGCACCTTCTGGGGACAGCACATAAGTAAATCACCACACAGATCCTACTGCTCAACACAAGCAGCATTCTGCTGCCATTGCACTATTCCAGTTTAAGGGCAAACTGAAAAAATTCCAATCCCATCCTGAAACATTCTATATTTGCCATGACTAGCAGCAAATCTTCCCCTAAGATTCAGCCCTTGCCATAGTTCCCAAAAGCCAGGAGCTCTGTACCTTACAAATCCCTGCAACAACCCACAATGGATGTGCACTCTACCTTTTAGCTTTTTACTCAGTTGACCATCTACTATTACAATAGTACTGAATTTCCCTTTATGAAGGGCTTCAGGCATGATCAGATTGGATTACTATTTTCCTTGATCATGAACAATCAGAATCAAAGCCTGGGTAAATTAAAAACTGCAGAATTATTGCTACATAAGAACCCAGGAGCAGTTTCAATGGCCTGATAATATGTTCATGTTAAATGAGCTAGATTTTGGTATCCAAGAGCAGATGTCAACCTTAGCACAGCTTGATAAACTCCTTGCAAAGACCTTGGGAGTAACATGCAAAATGGCAAGCAAAAAGGCATTCAGATAAAGAAGTCATCCCATCTCAGCCTCTTTTTCTGACTCCTAGGTGTCCTATGTGAAGGCCATAGACATCTGGATGGCTGTGTGCTTGCTGTTTGTGTTCTCTGCACTTCTAGAATACGCTGCCGTCAACTTCGTGTCTCGGCAGCACAAAGAGCTGCTCAGGTTCAGAAGGAAGAGGAGGCATCATAAGGTAATACATAAAGCATGAAGGACACAGCTGAAATCTGTCCCAGCAGAACATCCTGGTCAACTGAACCCAGCCACGAGCTCCCAGGGAAGTCCTCAGTATATGATCAGATGTCAGGGAGGCTCACACAGCAAAACCCAGGGTTATCTCAGTGCGTTGTGTCTGTTCTAACAGCCTGCTGACCCCAAGGGTCTAGCAGGCTGGTTTTTGTTAGCCAGCCAAGTGGCCTAAGCCAAAAGAGTTGTTCACAACAGAACAATTCACACAGCAATGTTCTACTCTGAGTCCTGCTCTTCAGAAGCTGCAGCCAGGGCTGGGGGGAGGCAGGCAGGGAGGTGTGAGGGATGTCTATCAGAGAACAGCATCCCCCAACAAGACAGCCTGCTTTAGCCCGGAGGTAAGTGACGCCTCTTTTGTCTCTTGTCATCTTGTTCAAAAGCATCTGCTTCTCAGACTGACTGCAAATTCCTCTTGGAAGGAAATAGCTTTATTCTCAGCCTTAGCCTCGCTCCATGCTTACCTGCCATGACTGGTGCCAGTCTGAGTGTGCACGTGTTGCATTGACCTGCATCTCCTGCAGCCTGGGCTCTACTGGCTTTTAGGCTGAGGTGCCACATCAAGGACTTCACCCCACAGAATACACTAGAAAGAAATGCAAAGATGGCTGTGATTACAAGGACAAAAAATGTCCTTAATTAACCATTAGAATTAGGAAGGCATTAGCAAATTTTCAGCTCCAGGCCTGAGAGGCTGCCCTCAGGATATCATTAAAAAACATTACATTTGCTAGGAAAATAAAAAAAAAATTTGCTGATGAAAATGTCAAGCGAGCCCCTAGGTGACCACCAAGGTCTGCCTTAAATATTCCTCACAGGTATTTGTCTACCCTCTATTTTAGAGAGCCCTCCATGATCCATCCCATTCAGAGATCTCCCCCCCATTTCACGGCTTCACTGTCCCAGCCTTTAAAAGTCTGTCCCAGGGTATAACCCATCCTGCAGAAGTCCACAGTGTGTGCTTGGAGAAGCCACCATTCCAGGAGTAAGCTGGGGCAGAGGAGCAGGAATCCCTGTATCTTTGTAGGTTTGCCTCTCTCTGCTTCAGTCATCCGACTTGTAAAGCACGAGATAATTGTTCACCTGTGCCCAACCCAGTCAGGCCCAGGGATGGAAAGTGACAAATACAAGGGAAAAGAAGTAACAGATGAGACCATCGGCACCCATTGATTTTGTCTGACCAGAGCAAGGCCCTGCCATCCCTAAATCAGTGGAGGCAGTTTTGGTTCAGAAGGTGTAGCCCACTGAATAGAGCCAAAGTTAAACTCACCCACATGGGTGCCTCGTAGTGCATTTATCTCTTCATCTCGATTCTGGCATCCTGTCTCTGGATGTGTGCTGTTGTATGCAGATCAGTCTGTTGATAAAACAATAAGGAGAAAAAAAGCCACTAATACACAGATGAGTTTAAGAGATACTTGCCAGAGCTGTTCCATTGAACACAAGGCTGCTGGTACAGTCCCAGCCCAATCTCACAGCAATTTAATTGGAACAAAGTGTAAACAAAAACACTTGCAAAAGCAAAATGAACAAGGTTTGCAGGCTCAACAGAAAATTAAGAGCTGACTGCTAATATGCAAATGGCTTAATGCAGCTGCCAAAGAGCCTAGTTACTCTGCCCTGATGTCCTGACTTGTCTGGGTAGCTGTGCCTGGTTTAGGCATGACACATCAGGCTAAAAGCAAGTGAGATGTATTAGTGATCCATGCCGGGGGAGGCAGCTGGGGAGAGGACCACCCCATACTCATATTTATTAGGTCTGCCCAAATCAAAACCTACTGGTCATTCTTCACAGCTCAATGTGCCAGACACTGTGCCATGGTCTGGCATTAATACCAGTGAACCCAGAAAAATCTGGTTCTGATTTTTGACAGTTAGATGCAAAGTGTTAACTTATCCTCATTACTAGGAGTCATTCTTTCTCTCTAAAAAAAAATCAAATCAACCTGTTGCCAGGTTTCACTTGTACCTTTCCATTTTTGAGCCAACTCTCACCTTCTTCTCTCTGGAAGGAAGGAGAGGATTAGACTAGAGAGATCAGCTAGACATTCTCTCCAAACCCATTGTGCTGTCTGTATTTATTGGGGCAGACAGGTCCTGGCATGGGGAGATGTAGGGACTCCGATGGCTACATCCCTGTGTTCAATAAAATAGGGCCAAATCATTCTGAGATACCAGCAAGGCTTTCACCAAAAAATACAGCAATGCCACTTGCCTTTAGATTGCAAAATAAATTAATTTTTGTCTCAATAATTGGCATTATCACAAGCAGCCATGTCTTACCATCGACCTACAGAAGGGCACTTGTGTTCCTCACCTAAAAGTTGGCTTGTGGGGAGGGCTGTGGGGCTGGGGGTGTCCCGTGGGCAGGCAAGCAGAGGGCTGGTTGCACGCTGGCTGCAGAGCTCCTTTCCTGGACAGGTCTTGGCTCCTGCACATCCATGTAACTCTGTAGGAGGTCACACGCTGCGGCTTTGACTACGTGAGTTACATGGAGCCCACTCCTTCTGGGCAAGCTGCAACTGCACAGGCAAAGCAAAGAAGGTGCTGATAGGAGGGGGGGAGGGAGAGGCAGAAGCAAAACAGGGGATACAATCGGAAAAATTAAAGCAGTACCATAAACCCTTCAATATGTCAAAGACCTCAACGGGGTGGAAGTCAGTCCTGTTCTCCACGGGGTGCCTGGATCCCCTGATTTGCATCTGTGCATCACACAGCTGGCACCCCTCTATAAGGCTGATCTCCCAAGAGCAGGGGGTTTGTCCAAGGGTGCTGAGGTCAGGGCATGGTGGGAACATCTTTCCCCTGCAGAGCAGGAACCTGTCAGCGGAGAGCCTTATAGCGAGGGTGCACTGTCTATATCTCATTTTAAGTAGAGTCCCATGCTGAATCTGTTTCAGGAGGATGAAGCTGGTGAGGGCAGGTTCAACTTCACTGCCTACGGGATGGGACCAGCCTGCCTACAAGCCAAGGATGGCATCTCTGTCAAGGGTGCCAACAACAACAACACGGCCAACCCGGTGCCGCCGCCGTCCCGCTCGCCCGAGGAGATGCGAAAGCTCTTCATCCAGCGAGCCAAGAAGATTGACAAGATCTCCCGCATCGGCTTCCCCATGGCATTCCTCATCTTCAACATTTTCTACTGGATCATCTACAAGATCGTCCGCAGAGAGGACGTGCACAACCAGTGAGGGAAGGGGAGCAGCCGGGAGGGAGCGAGCAATCCTTTATATATGTGCAATAGCAATGCAGCAATGCATGAATTTAAGAATGCGGCAATATCTACTAAAAAAAAAAAAACGGGGAGGGAGGCTGGGAGGGACTTTTAATCATGTGAACTGAGGATAATTGGCACAGGGAGGAGAAAAGAAGCTCTTGATCTGGGGAGTGCAGGGTGGGGGTTAGTTTTACAGCATAAGAAGGTTTGGATTGCTCCAGCAATCCAAGCAGTGTAATATAATAATATATATTCATGCTTAATTATAATGCAAAAAGAAAACAATCAAAAAAATATGAACAAAAAAAATACTTTTTTAGCCTATTAACAGCTTAGATTCTCAAGTCACTGGAATGATTCATAATTCCATGTGCAGAAACGACTGCAATTACGCTTTATCTGACTTTTGCTATAGAAAGGCCATACCAGTCAAGCACGTGGGGGGAAAAAGCCCTAACAAAAGGGGAAAAACACCTCAAGAAAATCATTCTGTGCTTCTCTAGGTTTTGCACTTTGAAAACTGGATAGATGGGGAAACTTAAGAAAGAGGCTGTGGGTTGTTGTTTATTTTATATATTTACTTTTTTTAGTCACTGGTTTGCCAATCAAACACTTTGTGACTTTTGCATAGAGGAAAGCAAATACATTATCTCTCTCATCCCCATCAGAGAGCTTCCAAAGGAAACACGGGAAGGACATCAGGGTCTTCATCAGAAATCACAGGTACCTTCAGTCCTTTCAAACAACCTGGCAGGATTCAAATCCCAGGAGGCAGAAATACTATCCAGAATGCTAGAAATGATGAAAGATTTTAAAAATAGTTTGGGGTTTTGTTTGTTTTGTTTGGTTTTTTTTTTTTTCCAAACCCCTTTCTGCCATGTTTGTTTACAATGGGGGGATGGAAGTGATTGTATTTAGAATATAGAGACAACAGGCATCTTCTTGCCTTGTTGTGACAGGACCGGGCATATGGCAATACTGTCAGTGAGGGGGGCGGGGGGTAGGTGTGTATAGAGAGAGCAGCTCTTATTTTCAGACATTTCATAGCAGTAATATTAATAGTGAAGCTGGGCCGATGGACCCAAAACTCTATTTTTGTATCTATTTTGGTGCTGCATTTACCTTTAATGTGGATGGGAAGATGGAGCAGGCTGCTTTGCCCCTCCCTGCTGCCCAGCAGAGCCACACGGGAGGCTGGCACAGCTTGGTGGGGATGGGGAAAGGGGGGAGGGAGGTGGGAATGGGTGAGCAAAGGGGGTTCCCTTTGGCCAAGTGGTAGCACAGGTTGGTGTTGGTGTTTGGGGAAGGGGAGAATGTGCCAAACACCTCTGGGGTGTTACTTGAAAGCCTGGCTTGGGGCCAGTGGGCAAGTTAAGGGCTTAGAGTCCCACTTGCCTCTCTGGGACCCTGAGTGTGAGCTGGCTGCAGCACCCAGGGTGACTCAGTTGTGTTTGTTTGCACTTTAGTAAGGCAGAAAAAAGCACGAAGGAAGAGACAATCAGTCTGCACTGAAGCACTTGGGGTCAGGTCTGGGTTAGGCACTAAATGAAGGCAGAGAGACAAGTGGCACCCAAGAGGTGCACCCACTGTCCCCCTCTCCTGCTCAGGATGGGACCACAACTGACCTGGGCTGTGGCAACAGACAGGCTCCCACTTGTGGAAGCTGCATCCTCTACAGCTGGAATAACTCACAGCAAAGTGACCTCTGGCACTGCCAGGACCAGTCTAGCCCAGGTCAGCAGCATCCAAGCCTGGCATGGGAGGTTGGAGTCATGTTGAGCCATGGGTGTTCCAACCAGCACCGCAAGAGGCAGGCACAGGAAGGGGCAGGGCAGCCCGGGACCTGTGAGCTGTCCTACACAGGGGTGGTGCCAAGAGGGGAAAGCTTACAGAAAGCCCCAGGATTCTCTTGGGCTGGGTAGGGGGACACCCATCTCTGAGGCTGCCAGTTCAGCACCTTTCACCAGCACTAAATACACTTTATTTAAAGAGATGGAGAAAAAAAAAAAAAAAA
>VXBX01004012.1:190982-217261 GCA_013400415.1 Scytalopus superciliaris
CAAAAAGATAAATCAGGATATTTTGTCAAGCTTCTTCCCAATCAGGAAAGAATGGCAACAAGGTCAGAGTGTTTTCTCTTGCTTTTTCAGTCTTATCAAGATCTCAGAAGGAAGCAGTGGCATTAAACTGACCTAGTTTGATCAACTTTTTGACATAGGAAAAAGCTGCTGTTAATAGAACAAAACTCATCTCCCTTTAACTTCACATAAGCAACTTTAAAACAATTAGATAGCTCATATTCAGCTGTTTTCATCTTCTTCCTTGCAAGGTGGGTGCTAAAATATCCACATCTCCCAGGAGATAATCACAAAAGTATTCACAGAGTAAGACTGAATCCCCAGAGTTCAGGTGAGAAGTGAGAGAGAAGCGGGCAGTGCAAGTCTTCTATGAGTGTCTCTGCTGGTTCATTTGCACAAGTTTCGAAGAAGAATGGAAAACTCGATGCTTATTAATTTTCATGCTACTCTCCCTTCAAGAATAGAGGAGAGACTAGAGAAAAACAAAATATAAAGTGCACCCATGCTTAAAACCTAGGATGTAAAATTCTTCAAAAGGAGTAAACTAGATTAATCATGAAGTACTTACATGTCTTCTCCCTACTCAACTTAAAAAAGATCTCCCTGTCTTTTCTATATGAATTTATTATATATATATATCTATATATAAATATATACATACACAAAATTGGTATGGTCTTACAGTCCACTTAAGGATATTTTGCTACACTGGTCAGAGTACAAAGCAATTGCTTCCTTCAAATCAGTATTTTTACATCATGATGAAATAAACCTGTAATTTAGACCATTTGCATGACCATGCAGACACAGTGGCAGATTATTTTTCTGGCTTGTAAAAAAAAAAAAAAAAAAAAAAATTAAAAAAAAAAGTTCTTTTTCAGCAGTTTGAAGATGGAATGTAAATTTTCTGCCGTTAAATGTATATAAAATATATTTATTGAATCATACACTCATGCTGATTCCAATAAAAAAAAAAAATTAAAGATTTTTCTGAAATTCTCTCCCTGGATTTTTACTGCTGGAGGTTCCAATGCTGCAGCCCACACTGCTGCTACATTTGTGCTAACACATTACACAAAAATAAGGCTAAAGACCAGTTTTACCATTTTTTTTCTGAAGAACAATCTCGCCAGTCTGTGACCTCCTGAGCAGCACCTCACAGAAGAATTCCTCCAAGAGCAGCAGCAGCCACGCTCCTGCACTGCTCCTCCTTGTTTCAGCTGCCAACACCCAGTCATTCTTCCTTTCCCAGGATTCCAGATCAAGTCCAGGCAGCTGAAGCAAGTTTTCCACAAGAGGGACATATCACATCTCTAGTCTACAAAACACCTCTTCTTAAATTGCCCTGGTCTTTGACATAGCAAGGACAGGTACCCAGCAGAAAGTTCACAGAAGCACAGAATAGTTAGGGTTGGAAAGGATTGGACTAGATAATCTCCAGAGGTCTAAGTTTGTCTTGTTTTTACAATATCCCAAATTTTAAAGTCAGGCCCAAATGAACAGTATTTTCAATACAGCCAAACTATGCGCCTTAAATTCTCCTGCAAGTTGAAGCAGCTTCTGGCCAGGAGTTTAACTGCTTGGGCCTAAGGTTCACATAGAAATAAAAAAAACCCAACAAATTTCTTATACCATTTTGCAAGCTAGGACACGGCACTATTTATACCCAGCCTTAAAATTCTTTAGTAGGTGAACTGACCTTGGTGCAGACACCCAAAGTGACATTTCAGAATGCTAAAGGCCTGCCTCTCACACTGAATCTCAAAGCTGGACACCATAAAAGTACTTTTCCTTCCACAGTCAGGTGCTTTGTCAAGTTTGAAATATCATTAGTGGAGCAGCAGATCCCTCTTGGCTTGGCAGGTGGCATTTTGTGACAGAAAATAGAAGGGCAACATCCTGCCCTTCACATCTATTCTGAGTACATGCCATTACTCTAAAATCTGCTGTCTTTAAGGAATGATGGAGCGTTTCACGTCTCAAAAGAAGGTAAACTATTAAAAAAATAAAACAAAACAAACAAAAAAAAAACCAAAACAAAACAAACAACCTTGCCCATTCTTCCATATAATATGCAAACTAGATGATAAAGATCTTAGGAGAGCAGTTTTTCAGGTTACCAGCCAGGGTAATAATGGCACTGCTTGGAAACGAAACCATCACCAAGACAACTCCTTCCTGCTAAAGCACACACAGCTTAAAGCTGCTTGTGTGCTGTGTGCTCCAGGCAGCACTTTTGTAAGGGACAAGAAACAATCAAGAAACACAGTTTATTCAAAAAATACGTTCTTTCATGAGCAGAATAAACAGCAGAGATCAACTCAATAGCAGTGACTGTGGTGAAACAGCCAGAGGAACAACAACAACAACAAAAAAAAATACAGCATCCTCATCAGCCAGATAATTAAATCAGATCCTGTATTGGTTCTTAAGCAGGTTCTCTTACACAGGGTTCACAATGGCAAGGCCCCATCTTCCAAGGGATTCTTCTTTGACTGTTGATGTATATTCATACAGCAAGTTAGAAAAATAAGGCATTCTGTGTATAATGAACACAAGCATCACATGGGAGCTTCAAAATTAGGAATCTTTCACATTATCAATGCTGGATACACTTTGTATTACAGAAAAGGCATTGGGATGAAGTATTCCATCATTTTAATAAAAAATGAGTCATTCTATTAAAAGGGTAGATCATTAACAACAAAAACACTTACTTGCATTGATGAATCCCAGATCCTTTAAAAAAACATACAACAGCAGGAATTTCCATCTCCATAGGGTCCAAAAAACACAATCTTCTTTCCTTCATAGTGCATGTCAGTCAACTCCAAATTTCCTTATACATTCATAATTTAGCTGAGCATTAATCCAGGGGGGTGTTGGGTTCTCCTGAGAACTTAATATGCTTGTGAAATCTAAATGCAAGACTTACAGCAAGCTGGTATAATTAACATGAAACTTCTTCACAAAAGCTCTTATCCATGCAAAGATATTCCCCCTCAAAATTAACTCCTTGTGTGAATCCACTGATTCCAACAAAGCTGTCCCTAAAGGATGATTTCAACCAAAGACATTGTTTCAAAGACAACAGGTGCCACTTAATATTTAACTCTGAATTATTAATATAAAGGTTTTATTATAATCATTATTATAACAATATATCACATTAAAAGTTGATTTCTAGGCACTTTCCTAATGACATTAAAAAAAATACATTTTCATTGCAAGGAGTCTAGGACTATTTGCAATTCTTTTTCTGCTTAATTCTCAAGTTCAATTTCTTAATAACATAAAAAATATATAAAATCCTGAAAAATATAAATCATCACATTCCAGTATGTGATTAATATTATTGTGTTGCTCTAATTAATGTGGTGGCCTTTTAAAAGTATTTCTAGCAGTATTTTCTGAAACATCTTCACAGATCAGCTTGATTCAGTCTATAGCCATGGACCTACTCTGGCTTCCCCAACCCCAAATTTCAGCTGCAAATATGCATAAGCTATCTTTTGAAATGTTATGTTTGAAATAATTAATCCTTCAGTAGAGAATTAGTGAATTATATTTGGTCCCTTGAACAATTTTCTATTCTTACACTTTATATGACTGGTAGAGTGCTGTCAAATTTGCATTGCAAATTCAATATGAGTAATTCGCTTTTGGATGCTGACACAGAAAGGCTCAAGAGAGGATCCAACCGAGACTGGGGCCCATTGTACAGTGCACTACACAAACACAGTCAGGAATATCCCAAAGACTTTGCAATGCAGGACAAAATATAAAATGCTGAGCTGGGTGGGAGGCAAAGTAGGAGAAGGAGGACTGAGGAAAACCTGTTGTATCGTCTCACATAGACACTAATTTTGTGTTTCTCAAGGTGATGCTTCTTCAAAACCTGTTTGACCTTTCTGGTGCTTAGACAAGCAAGGCCTTTTACTCAACAGGTTCAAGAGCAAAATGTCCCACAGACTGCCCTGTGACTCAAATATACAGTACAGTAGCAAAATGTGGTCTTAAAAAGGGAAGCAAACCCCATTGTCCAAAAATTAAACACAAAGAGGCACAACACTGTAACAAAACCCCATGCAGCATAAAAATTCACTTTTAAAGTGTTGTGCACTGTGAAAGGACTTCAACAATTCCTGTCACATTCCTACAGCGGCTTTTATTTGTGTGGAAAGAAGACCCTGTGGGCCATCTGGGAGCAGTAAGTGTAAAGGTGTAACTGCATCTTTCTGCAGAACAGAATTTCAGGGGTGGTGTCAGCCAGCAAAACCCTCCTGTGACTGGAGGGTGACACAGAGCCATTGTGCCAGCACTGGTGATCCTGCAGACCTTCCCTAGATTTACAGTTCTTGATTCCTGTTGATTTCCATAGGAAGAAGTGCATAAATTGTGCTGTAAAACCAGATCCTGTATTTCCAGCTCAAGTGAATGATTTTGGACCTGTACTGGAGCAGTTGTGGGCCGCAGGCTGCTGATACAGTGAAAGGCACAGAAGAGCAGAAGGATGAGCTAAAGCCAGTGTTTCAGGCTACAGGACAGGTGTGAAGAACTCTTACCTGTCTCAGCTACAGCAAGAGCACACTGTGCATCACTCAAGAGCATTTGCAGCTGTGCTCCCCTCCCATTCAGTGATATGGCATCCCACTGACAATTATTTTCTTAGGAAAACAAGAGGTTAATGTTACAGAGAAAAGATGATGACTTACAGCTTAATTTCTAGTTTGGTAACATCTCTTTTACTGCTATCAGATTATTGCATTGTTTGGTTTCAAATGCATTCTCTGTCATCTCTTACCTGTTTTAAGATTGTCTCTCATTCAGTCTGACCTTGGCTGTACTCAAGTGGCAAAAAGGGAAAATTAAATAAAGAGAAAAAGCTTGGTGAAGGAAGGGGAATAGATGAGGAAGAGGAGGAGTAAGCAAAACTTTTCCCCATTTCCTTTAAAAAAACCCCACATGCTGCTTTATAATTTACAGTATCCATAAACAATCCTCCTGTAATTATTTACATCTCACCACTGACCATTTAAATAAATCTGTAATCAGTGTCAATTTTAACATGCAGCAAAACAATCTAAAGGCTTTCAGTCAGCAAATGTTTATTTGTCCCTTAAAAAGAATTTCTATGTTGCATGCAGGAAAGACAGTTTGTATTGGTTTTCTTCTACTTAAAGCTGCTCCTAGTTTTATTTAACAAAGCGGCACTTTAGAAGGCTGAAAACAAAAGGAAAACAAACATTCAACTTACTGATAGTTACTTTAACTTGGGTCTCACACTAATTGCACATTGTATGTTATTTTTTGTGGCATACAAAGGTAGTTCAGCTAATTTCTGAGATAGCTGCAACACCACTCTGGGTAAGGGACTCAGGAGGAAGACTGAAAATGCAGGAAGAAAACCACTTAGAAAGTGAGAGATCAGGTAAAGAGACTTGGGCATCCACCCTCCAGAAAAAGAAGTCTCTTGGGTGAGCATCCTCCTCCCATGGCATAAAGGGAGGTCAGCAGGTCCATCAGCCTGGGGCAGAAGTTAACAAGTAAAATAACAACTTACTGAGAAAAAACTGAACCTGCCAGGTCCAGGAACTCTGTTTCCAAGTGAGCACCTGGAGTGGGTGGCATGGAGGCATTTCCCACCCTGAGTCCAGGAACCATTGCTCACACCCCTCAGCAGAAGGCAGCAGCAACAGCATGTTATCAGTGTACTGGGCAGCTGTCAACACCAGCCAGGCATCAATCAGTAAATTAGAGTGACTCAGTCATCTGTGGGATCTACAGTGGTTTTCTGAAAGGCACACGGGTGCTTTATATTCAGTATCAGTGCATAAATATTTCAGACATTGTATATGTTTAAATTATACAAAATGTACAGCTCTTTTTTGAGACAAAGGAAAAGAATGCAAGCACCATTCAAAGCAAGCTCTTTCCTGCTTGGAATTTTTTTTTTTTTATAATCTGACTATTTTTAAAATGTACTGAATAATTTTTAGGAAAAGGGAGTAAATTACTACAATTAAGCTGCAGAATTTCCAGAATGCTGGCTGTGAGAGCATACCACAGCTCACACTGCACTCTCCCCATTTCACCAAGGTATTCAAATCTTCATGGGAAGCAGGCCAGTCTAAGACACATTTTTAAGAAGGGAAAGCACAAACAATGTAACAACCCTGAAGAGAGATAAAACAGAAACCAACACTCTACCACATTTAGTACAACCAGTAAGAAATTTGGCAAGTAAAAGGCAAGAAATAACCATTTGGAACATGTGATACCAAGGGCAGCTCTCTGCTCCAGCTTTACAGCAAGCACAGGTCAAGAGAGATGACACACTGCATATGCACAGCCATTATAGTAATACACCAAGAAAACACGGACACAGTGAAACCTGACACAGATAAGTAAGCAGCTCTTCTGTACTACCAAGAGCTCTGAAGGTCTGGTGTAGAACAAAATTTGCTATTTTCCTCCAGATATTTGACATCTCACATTACATAAACAGTGCTTTGTACACCAGAGTCTCACAAGATCTCTTGGATCAGAATTACCCAGTTTTGTATTTTACTTTCGGTTTCATCTTCTTTCAGAAGCAGTGGAGAGCATTCAGCATCTTAACACCAGGACAGACAGGCACCTTCTGTACTTCTGACAAAAAGGCCATCTTATCCACTTCAGGACTGGCAGAAGCAAGGAATGAAGTACTGCAAAAATAACTCTTGCATACAGCAGTTGGAACTGTAAAGGACAAGACAGAGGTATTTCCACTGCAGTTGTATTTCTGCAACATTTTTAACAGGACCTGCCCGGCCTCACGTTCAAGTTATTAAATTGTGCATCCAAAAAGTACATGTTTTCAATTACTAAATGAGCCACACTGATACACAGAAGGTATTAAAAACTTTACCTATAACCACCTTTATCAAGTAAACTCAGTGACTGAAGGGAGAACACTCTTTCCCCCTTGGAAAAACTCCAACATACTCTTGACTTGATAAAGCAAATCTAGACCTTTTTTATTTTCATTTTTTTAAACAATTTGCCAAAACTGGAATGAGAGATAAATAGAAGGCACAACAATTTTGCTTTTTTTATACAAATACAAACTAAACATGAAAAAAACTCCCTATTTCAATAAAAAATTTCACAAGTTCAGGAAAAGTGTTTGAAGAGTCAAGTTCTAGACATTTAAAACCTATCCCACAATCCAAAATTTCAAAGTGGTAAAACAGTAGTTCGAATTCCTTTCTGTGATCATGTATCAAAAGAAAGATTCTACAGATACCCATTATTCCACTCTTACAGCGCCACAGAGAGAAAGGTGAAAGTCAATTTTTCAAGTGGCAATATCTCCGCACCAGAGGATGTTCGTATGACCCTCAAAGAAACATCAATAGTTTTGTTTTTCTGCCCTTGAAATACTTGCCAAGTACTATGTTTTCCTACAGGTTCTTGAACGCATGCACGTGAAATATTATTCCACTGACTGAAATGCACCCAGATTCAGTAGAAAGGGGAGAGGAAAAAAAAAAAAAAGAAAAAAAGAAGAGACATTCCTTTAGGAAAAACCACTGGTACCAAAAAAATTCAGTCCGTAAGTTTGAGGTGAACAAGTAAATTCAGTTCTTTTCTTTTTAAAATCCACTTTTCCTAAAACGTTGTTCCACAAAGCTGGAATCTGGGACAAGGACTAGGAAAAAAAAAAAAATCACAGAACCATAACACAAACAAAAAGGGGCCAAAATAGTATCAAACGTAGCAGTCTATAACAGGCTAGGGCCACATTCCAAGATACCCAAGGCTGAAATTCACAAATCTGCAGGAAAAAGGTTTGCGCCTCCGTGTCAACATCCGCGATGCCTTCACTGGCGTTGCCCGATCCCCCTTCCAGCTCCAAATCCTGGCTTCTGGGACATCCCTCCACGTGGAGGCCCTCGAATCCCACCTCCCAGCCCCCCACGAGTGCCTCCAGGTCCACGAGGTCTGTTATCTCTGCGGTCACCCTCCCTGGCAGCCCGTGTCTTCTTCTCCTCCACGTTCAGGCGCACCTCTCCCCTGAACATGATGGGCTGCAATAGAAGCAGAGAAGGGACTCTCATTAATGACTCACCATAGCTCTTCAAGGCCAAGCAGATTCCTGCAACCTTCTCTCATCCTCCTCTCCAGCACAGATTGAAGTGGTTTAGGATTGCTTACTAAACAATGGCAATAGTCAAACTATGCATCCAGTCTTGTGGATTTACCAGAGAAGGTATAAAGATGCAAAGGAGTGACACACGAAAAGCAGTCTCAGGTTTAACACTCAGCATTCTAACATGTTTTAGAAAAGGAATTGAACTATTACCAGCAATCTCCTCTCACTAATATGTGGCAATGCACAGTCTACCACCATGCTGAGTCGAGCTGATTTTTCTTATGGCATGAAGAATGTCAGACCCTCTCTGCCACCTTGCTACACAGGCCAGTCAAGTCTTTCACTTAGCTCAAGCTCATTTTTTTTCAGAGCAACAGTCACAAATAGCTGCTTGATCAAGAAACCTCAGTGAAGCAAAACCAGAGAAGAGCAGGACTGCAACATGCCACAAATCCCATTTGCAACCAGACAAAAAGCTGAAGACTGTAAGAATTCACCAACTACAGGACTAAGGACTTGCTTGCTCCAAATTAGTCCACACAAAAACATGAAAAATATGAACCATCCCTGGTGCAGGCACAATGCCTTCTCATCCAATGGAATGGCAAGCCATTTGTATCTGCTGAACTGACTGTAGAACAGATTTAAGGATGGAACACATTGTGGAGCACAACTGATGGCTTGAGGAGGGCAAAGACCAGCACATGTTGCAGTGTAAACAGCCACATTTCACATTAGGCAGCAGACAAAGTTTAGCTTTTCTGGCAAACTCTACCAAAGCCTTATCCTGAAAAAGGGTCTTACAGTTTCAGGACATGTTTGCTCAAAACACTGAGCCTATGATTCACACAGTGGATACTACAAATAATTCAGTGGTGCTCCAAAGCAGGGTAGGAAGTGCATTAAACTGCTTTTATAGGACTTAAGTCTACATTAAGAAAAAATTTATTTCAGAAACCCATGCCCACCCATTAGAACTTGAGCATTTCCATAGGCTTGCAGAAAAGACAATTCTGAGCGCACCAACTATTACACATTCAAAGTCTAACTTGGAAGGCTGCATCCACTCTTTTCTCTAGCTCCAGTTACAGAGTTCACAGTTAAACAAGTAAACAGAGACCACAAATACCTCTGCTGAGTGTACCTTTGGTATTCCCTTGACATGAAGGCTGGCTACCTCTCCCACTGCAAAAGAACTCATGAGTCAACATTCCTAGTCTGTTGCAGCTAAACTCCAACCATGCAAATTTAAGTTACTGCTGAAGGTGTTCACATACTGCTCACAGCTAAGAAATAACTTAAGAACCCACTGTCACTGTACTGCTTGTTCCAACACCAGTTCTGGTCTAAGTCAACAAGGTTTACTCAACCTACTTCTAGACTGGTTCCTCATCACCTGTTTTGGACTTTACCTTAGACCACACTGGAACTGCTTGGCCCATGACAGTAGGAAAGCACTTATGGAAACATCTCTATGTGCATCCTGATCTTCATTTGCCCCTGCAAGAGTCCTCAGGCTGCTGGGCTTCAGGTACAGATTCATCAACACTGCCACCCACGTTGCTGGCATCCCACAATGAAAGGTGTCTCCCCACATGAAACATCCCAAACTCAGATCAAATCTCAAGGCTTAAAACTCTGCAACCAAGCTACCTTTTGATTTAACAACAGAAATTTACTGCCTATACTCCTGTGCAGTAAGGAAGTAGAGAAGAATGGATGTCCCTGGTGAAGAGCTGGGCTGTGAGCCAGCACATTGCATGGCTGTGATGGTGCATCCAGACTCACTGCCTACCATGCAGTCAGGGGTGCACATTCTGCATTAGCAATCACTGCTGACAGGCTGAGCAGGTACCTCCTGCCTTTGTTAGCAGAATTCCTTTTCAGCCTGCACACCAGCACAGCTTCCTTTCAACTTCTTCGACAAACAAGATTCTACTTGTCCACAGAATCAGACTCTCTACCTTGCCTTCCTGAAAGCTATTTAGCTGCTTCCTGTGTTCAGCAACTTCCCGTTAGAAAAAGGCTCTGTAACAAGTAAATTCATGTTCACCTGAGCTGTTACAAGCTACTTCAATGACAAAAGACTCCATCTGTACAAATACTGCACAAGTCTTGGTAATAGGAGGGAAGGACATCACACCTACTTTAATATGCTCAAGAATGGCCAAAAAGGACCAAGTACAATCTTTTCCTGTTAATCTGAAAAACAGTCTGTTGTCAACAGACCAAAAACCACTGACTAGAAGTTTATTTACCCTGTTGCTAAGGATCTTCTGAACTGGTTCAGGATCATCAAACACCACAAACCCAAAATTGGGGAGTTTTCCACCACTGTTGATGCGGAGTTCAACAACATTGCCATAGCCTGCAAGAGAAAAGCCAAGTTCTTGGGTCATACATTAGAATGCTCTGTCAGCCACACCTATGGCTGCAACCCCCAACCCCTCAAGAGGACAGCAGCGAGCTTACTTTGGAAGAAGTCTTTAAGTTCAGATTTATCCACATCGTGGGGAAGGTTCCCAACAAAAAGCTGATGACTGTCTGGGTATCTCACGATCCGTCTGGTTTCCACATCGCCTTGTTCTCCCTCACGAACTTGAACAGAAAAGTGAAACTTATTTAAGAAAAATCCATTCCCCACAACAAAGACAAAAATCAAGCCATGGTCAGAACTAGCACCATATACAACAATCTAAATTCACACTGCTTATCCATTCGCATATTAAAAAAGGTAGGCATTCTACACTAGAAGTTGTAACTATTTGCTTTTTATCACCTGAGGCCAAACACCTGAGTAGAAATTATTTGCTTACTTATGAAAGTGAGGTTTTAAAAGCTTTAGTCATCACACTGCTTCCCCAAAACCCTTGAACAGCAGAAAACAGCTTATTCTTTGTAGCTTGTCTTACTTGGCCTAGGACCCCTCTGTGGTGGGATGCTTGTTCGCTGCTCCCTCACTCGCTGATCCCTCTGAGGTCTCTGAGGTGGGGTCTGAGATTCAGGCTTTGCCTCAGGGCGGGGCTGTATCAATTCAAAAAGGAGCAGTTGAGTGTCAAGACATACCAGCATGGTTCAGCTGTTAAGAGCTCACTGTCAAGTTGTCAGTAAAATACGAGAAAAAAATAATAGTTCTTTCCACCTGTGACTAAAATGCATGTTAAACTCACATGGTAAAAGCAAGCAGCACTCACATGAACATTACTCGGATTTCTTCCATGAGAAACAGTTAATTCTCTACTCAGAAACCAAGGAATAACATCTTTATGAAGTCTACCAGAAATCACAGAATTTTACAAGTCTCTGGAGTCTTAAAAGTCAGATCATTAGCAAGTAGATTTCACTGTATTTTTTCCCTACCTCAGTTTACTCTCAGCCAGGTTAGAAGAAACTTCTCCAAGTGCTGGATTCTTACCTGTGAGACTGGTACTTTCACAACATGAGGTGGTATTCCTGACACTGGAACAGCCCCACTGGGAGGAAGGTTCTTGCTGGTTACTGATGCCCAGGAAAATGTCTTTAAAAAAGAGAAAGATAATAATGCAACTACATCTCCTTTTGAAATATAATTCTGATAGTGCAGCTAACAGACACAGGATAACAGTAAGAAACTTTAACCTATCCTTGAAATTCAGGATCCAGTCGCCAACAGCTTCCCTGCAACTTGCCTCAAAACATTTAAATTCAGAAGACTTAGTATAATGACAATGAAGTCACACTTCTACCCTGTTTCTAAACTCTACATAGAGTTGAAATAGGACACAACAGTGGCCCAAGAACAATTATCACATCAAGGTTAACCAAAGCATTGGCTTCCTGAGTACCAATCTGTCCACTTTTGCCTCTCTTAACACTGAGGAGTGACAAAAACTCCCAGGCAGATATGAAGTCACATTTCACTCAGTTTGCTGACTCAAGATGTTGGTTGGTTGCAATCTGTTCAGAATTTCAGAAGCCCTGCTGCCACAGCTCCCATACCCACCCAATACACAAAGCCTGACCTTAGCTCCTGGCATTTTAACCAACTACTTATTAGCTAGAATTTCAACCTGTTACAATGTACACAACTAGTCAAAAGCAGAGTAATTGGTGGAGGAGGAATTAGAGCATTCAAACACTTCTAATTCCAGGTATTTCTCCTCTTGACAGAAAGAGGATGCTCTAAAAAAGCATCCTGATGAAGCCAACCCATCATAGAACCGAGTTATTACCCTGGAGTCCTCTTGCACTGCAGGAGCTGGATCAGCAGGAGCTGGAGAAGGACTCTTTTCCGCAGTCTCTTCTGGAGCTGACTCCTCTAATACTGGCTCAGACTTTTCTTCCTGCGCCTCTGGTTCAGGTTCCTGTTCAGGCTCTGCCTCTGGCTCAGGCTCTGCCTCTGCAGCCGTCTCTTCCAGGTGTTCCTCGATGTCATTGCTATTACAGCAGCAGCAAGAAAGAGGTGGGATTGTATTTATTCTGTTACTGGTGCTAAGGAATGCTATTTGTCCAATATAGAAGTCAGGCACTGATATCTGAGAGGAACAACAAGGCCAATCTCTCTGAATAAGGCCATATTGCACAGGGATGCAAACTTGCTTTGTTACACTATAAAGAGCAAAAAAAAAAAACAAAAAAACCCAGTCTCCATGTTCAGCCCAACAGCACCTTGGTTTCAGCTGACCAATAAACAGAAATCTTTTTTGATTGTAAAAGGAAAACCATGAATAGCAATAAATTCATTTGACCTGTTCTACAAGCAGCCTGCCTTACACAACATCTGACTTCATCTATAAATATACTATTACCTGACAGTCTGCTCGTAGTAAGCACCAGTATCATCAGGAACAGCCTCAGGGGTCTGCTGTCTTTCCTCAGGTTCCTCCCCTTCCTCCTCCGATTCTAAATAACATTAGAAAAGGGAAAAAATACACCACACACCGTTTCAGTATGAAGTTCAAAGACAAAGCACCCCCACAACATGCAGGTGAAGTTTCTGCCAAAGAGCACATGCAAAGCACTATCAAGATGCAACATGGAACAGACATTTCCTTATATTTCCACTATCACTTTGCTTACTGAGTTTTGACCAAGGTTAAACAACATGTTCCAAATACTTCAGAGAACCAGATTTATAGCCTACAAATCTTGACTGCAACTGCCAAAATAAGTCTTAGAATTCTTTTAATAGAAACAGAATATGCCAGAAAAATAATCATCTGCATGTCACAATTCCCTTTTGGAGTATAAAGAAACTACAGGGAAGGAAAAAATCTACAAGCACATAAAAGTTAACACTGATCTGTCTTCTCCAGCCAGATAATTTCCTTTGGTCTGGTTACAGAATATTGATACAGATCCAGAAACAAACACCAACAGAACCATGCAAAAATTTCTGCTACTCACCCTCTGGAGGCTCAGTGTCAGAGTCCCCAAAAACCTCATCCTGGTAGCGGAAGATGTCATTGTGAACATAGAACTTGTTTGCAACAGAACCCTAGAGGCAAATCGAAGGGAGAAACTGATTCAATTGCATCAATCCACTAATGTGAAAACAAGAAGCAAATCATCCTTCCCAGGTAAGATTAATCCAAACTTGCCTCTTTTAACAAAATACGTTATTTGGGGCGGAAAAACAAGAGACACATCACGCTAATAAGTATGCGTGAAACAAAGTATGTTTTTAATTCCAATAGTTCACACCACTGAAAATGCATGAATGACAACTTCCTAGTGTCAAAATTATCAATTTTTATCTCCAAGTCATATTGGAAAATAGAGTGGTCTTGCAACACTCCTTTTTCATTACCATTTTCAATTCTCTGAACTACTTGGTTAAAAAATGTCTATTTAAAAATGCCACTTCAAATGCTAAGTCAGCACTTTACACAACAAAGAAATCTGGAACCCATATTTTCAAATGACAGGAAGCATTCCCCTGTTTCTACTAGTTCCTTTTCAGTAAGAGGACCAGGTGCTAGGAGAGCAAATGAAAGATAACATAACTTTAACATTCTCAAGGAAAAATATGCATTGCACATATCTAGGAGTCAAAAGTCAGGGCATTTACAACTCTAATTCTGATATCCAAGGTTAATGTACAATCACACAGATGTAGTGTAATTCCCAAAGGAATTTTCAGAATGTGACTGCTGGCTTTTGTGGCAAGCTACCTTCCCAGTCTAACCCTTCAGATTCCAACACTGAACCAGAGAGAGCTCATTAACCCTGAGCTGGTTCCAGCAGCAGTTCCATGCCCTCAGTGCAACGTACCTCAGGTGCCAGCACAAACGTCTGCATGAACCTGCGCACGGGCTGCATGTTGTTGGAGAGCTCCCCCATCACCTGGACAACAACCCCATCGTTGAGGGTGGCGTGGGCATCCACGTGACGGATCTTTGTGTGGCAATCCTTGAAGTTTAATGACAGCACCTTCTTGTGGATATCCTATGAGAGAATGGTACAGATGGGTCACCCTGCAGAGGCAGCTCCTGCTAAGTTAACAGCTTCCAAAGAAAGCAGAGCCATGAAACACTAGTTTAGAATGCATTCCCTAACTGGAGAGAAAGCCTGGCAGCACACCTTTTCAGTTTGCTTTGCAAACAGTTTTACATTATGAGCTTCCAATAAAGGAAGCATATCTTGCCTAATTATTGCTGTTTGCAGTTAAGACTTTTTGTTTGTTCTGCAGAAAGCACTGGGGTCGGGGGTTAGGGGGAACAAATCACAGCTGGATATATTCTCTTGTCAGCCACAAAGGTGACACATCAGAAGGAAAGAATAGCCTTTAAGTACTTACAGATTGCCCATAGACTGCATCAGCTGGTTTTCCATTGGAATCCAAACCACCATGGACATAGGAAGAGTTCTTTCCATAAAACCTGTTGGAAGGAAACATTTGAATGCTAAGCTGTGCTACGTAAGAACATTGAGCCCCTCCATTAGAGTACACTATGAATAATACACTCCAAGAAAGTTTTCTGTCTGAATCACTGGAACAGAGCCATACAATCCCATAATCCTGTTAGCAATTTGAGGGTGGGGGAATAGGCAAAGTTCTCCTATATAAGCTGCAGCATTCCGGTATCAGAGACACATAAGAACCAAAACCAAAGTTTCATTGGGCCTAATGATCCAATCCTATCATCCCTTTCTGTACAAGGTCCCTAAAGTAAGGCAATACCCTCAACACCCAGGATGCTGAAAGGCTTCCCCTCAAGTTCTAGTCTCAAGCTTCAGCAAGGAGCAATGGGACCATTTCACTCATCTGCACTAAAGTACTGCAGGCCAATCTTCCTTTCTGTAACTCAGGGATTATGAGCTAAAAAGCCACAAGCATCACAGGACTGCGCTCTGCCAGCAGATAAAAGACTAGAACTGAATTCCATGGCACATAAACTCTTCTCTGACCCAAATGGACATGGTCAGCTGCCCACCTAAGCAGAGAAACACTCTGAACAAGTGTTCCTGAGATTGGAAGGAGAACGGTTTCACAAATTGTTGGTCTGGCTACTCAAAGCACAGCAAAACAAAGTGTATCTTCATAAGTGAGGTCAGTTCCAGAAGTGTAGGATACCTGTCAAATCAAACAGGACTCATTTGTTTAGATAACTGATTGTAGTTTGCTGTACATGCATCATTTCCCTGACTTTCCTTTAAGAAAGAGCTGCTGGTATCTTCTTTTCTTCTTAGAATACATGTCTAGCAGTATTTCAATAACAGCCAGAGCTCAGATATTTAAAGAATTCTCGTAATCTTTATTATCCATGTTTTAATCCAGCTGATCAAAATAATCAAAAGCAAACTACACCCAGAGTCTGGCTCACATCAAATTTTCAAGTGTCCGAATTCAGCAAGCCAAGACATAGTAATAAGCTCATTCACCACTTTTAACATACAAATCAAGAAATCCACACAAAAACAAAACAAAAAACCCAGTTCAAAGTGAATCTGAGCTTTACCTGTGCAAATAGTCAGGTGCTTGGTTCAGCAGGGTATAGTACTGCCTCACGAATTCCCGCCCGACCAGCAGGGGACTTGGCTTCTCCATCACCATTTCTTTGGTCAACTGAAAACTAAGGAAAAAAAACCCAAAAGCTCTATAAACCACGAGCATTTTAAATTGCTGTTCACATCCTGATCACATAAGTCACATAATCACAGCAGAAAACACACCAGAACTGTTTTACCCCAGTAAGCAGTTTAACCAGTGTGTCTTCAGAGTCATCAGTGTTTTGGTACTGGGGAGAGGATTCCTGGGTACCAAACCAGTGGTGGGAGATGCTGCATGGGCAAGGGAGGTCACCTCATAACATGCCAGTAGTTAATCATCCCACATATCCTCAGTAAAAAGCAGGTGGCAAGCAAGAATGGTTCTTCAAGAGGATTTGCTAAGTGGCTAAGACATTTACAGTCGATCCCAATTCTACTTACCTCACTTGACTTCACAATCAGAATTAAAAGTCAGATGTTCTAAGGCAAAGCCTATGCTACTGTATTAGGAGCATTTTTAAAAGGTCATGGTAAGTCCAATCTATTTTTATCAGCAGTGCAGCACGGCTTGCTGTGTCAGGCACTGTAGAGGAATATCGCATTATATTAAAATTACTATGCTACAAATACATGCTTGCTCTTCCCCTGCTTCCATCAAACTGAACAAGTCCCTTCTCAGTTAAATTCAGAGCCCCAGTCAAGTGAATAGCACCACGCATATCCAGGGAAAAATCCATCTAGGTACACTCTACCTAATGTCCATGCATCTGTAAGTTACGAAAATAGTCTTCACAGATAGATTACACAATATGTGTATCTTCAGAACAGGTCAGCCCAAACCAAAAGTTTTGCTGCTGAAGGAACTTTCTCCTCACTACTGAACCCCAATCTCTTCCCCTACACACCCCTTTCCAAGCACATGGTATGCAAGTTCCATAGGCACATACTACAGCTGTGTTTCCAAGTCAAATCCAAGGCATTACTCAGCAAAGGCCTCTAAAAAGCAATATGCAATTACCTGCTTTTATTTAATACTGCATAACTATAAATAGCTCCTAGAAGTGGTGGCATCTAAGAAGGGGGAAAATCTGAACCAGATCGGGCCTGGGATAGGGAATGGGGGTAATAAAGGGAAGCCAGACTAGCACAGACTAATCCAGATGGAGTCTGCAAAGTTCATGCCAAGGCAGTTATGTTAGGACAAGCTTTCTCTTGTCAGAATACTCAGCCGCATCCTGTATCCTGGGAAAAGAGAACTGACCACAACTATCCTCTGAACAAAGCAAAAGGGAAAGAAAAAGATTGCCTTTCCCATACACTTGTACTAAGCCTTGTACCAGACCAGTTGATCCAAGGATCTTAAACGTTTGATACTTTTGTTATATTTAATAAATTTCAGAGAAGTCATTCCTTAGATGGCAAGAACTGACAACAGACCAGAGCTTCAAAGAGCAGAGGTGACCTACCTGGGGGGCACTACTGCAGTGATAATTTCAAACACACCACATATACAAGGCCGCAAAGGAAGTCACAACCACGCTGCTGGATGGGCCAGTGAGGCAAAACAGAAGCTTCAAGCCCCAAAGAGATAAACATACATAAAAACATGGAAGATGGTACTTTGGTTAAAGCTACGGCCAAGTGAACCTGGAAAATTCCATACATCTCAAACAATGGTCAAACATACAACACACTGTCATCAAAAGACAAAAGGCAATGTTTAACCACACTGTCAGAACATGCAAATAATATATCTAAGGATATGATCACACCCCAACTCCCAGCAATAGTCACCACACACTGCATCCAACTTTGTTGGAGATACAGTACACAAATTCCTACCCTGGAAGGTATGCACTAAAGGTTCAAACCAGAAGATATAACAGGAAAGCTATTAATATGACAAGAAAAACAGCTATAACTTTACATACATTGATGCGTTTTGCTCTCCTTTTAATACAGCGCTCAGATTCTGCAAACCACTTTAATTTCAGGAAGGCTCCACTGTCTTGTGGTTTTGAAAACACTTTAGAACTTTAAATGCAATGTATTACAGATACAGATGTCAAACACCCAGCACAGTTTGAAGTGACAAACACTTCCAAGATATGAACTCGTTTGCCTGCTAGTGCATATTAAATTAGATCCCCATAAAATACTATCAGACAATAAAAAACCAGCAAAGGTAAATAAAGCTAAATGGTGGATACCACTGCTGATTTCCTCATCCCACTTTGTTTCCTCTCAAGCACTTGGGAGCCTTGACCAGCACAAGGGGCAGGCCAACCCTAAAGTAGTGGGAGCAGAAATAGCAAACAGGCAATACCTGCACATTTTAGTTCTATTCGGCTTAAGTGACAATGCAAGACTTGTTCCCCAACAGTTAAACTTGCTTCTGTTCTGAGTGTACAGACAGAGAGCCAGTCCTAACATATACCCTCAAGACCACCATGTGGAGAATGGCACTAATTTTCTTTGTAAAGATTAATTTCCCTAGAAATCAAGCTTATTCTTAGCCATGTCAATAGGCAGGTTTTCTACTCAATTCTGATAAATGATGAATCAAGCTCTCCTGAGAATTATTTTCAATTGCTTCTAGAATATGAGCATACAAAGCTTGACATCCTCACATAATGGCAAACTGCTTTCTGTAGCACTCAAATCTCAACAGCTCATTCACCAACAGCTCTTCCAGACTCCTGTTCTGCAGTGAAAGTTCTCACCTGTATTAACCCACCGACACACCATCCTCCACACCGGCCTGAAGGAACACGGAAAGTAAGTGGTTTGTGACAGATTATGTCTGTCAAACATGCGTAAAAAAATACATAAAAGAACTCCCCTACTGCAAAGGGTGAAAAATGCATCAGAACTAACTCCTAACATGGAAAGAGGAATAGCAGAGTGCCCAGTTATCAAGCAGATCTGAAAAGAAATGGGAAAAACCTTTACAGGACCTAATCAGAGGACAACAATCTGTTTTTACTGCTGCTGCACCTGCTGCTACACTGCCAGTTGCCATCTGTTCTTGTTCTCCAGCCAGCACAACCTGAATGATAGAAGCCAAGCATCTCCTGAGAGAATATTTGCTCCCTACCACTCATGAGCAATTTACTACTCCACTATTCCCCGATCCAAGAAAAATTGAAGATATTTTATGCTACATTTCTATTGCACAGCACATAATAGCACCAAATGTTTGAACTGTCACTGCATTACTCCTGATAGAAGCTTATCCACACATTTTCCTGTCAATTGACATAATGATGAAAGGGTGAAAACTGACAGGAAAAGCTGAAAAATCAGATTTAAGATTCATTCGTAATCATGCATTTATATTACTCTGTAAGTAAAACAAACTGGGTAAGTCAAATTGTAACAAACACACTAGGACAATTTAGCAGGATAACTGAGCCCCTTCCTTAAGCCAAGGACTTACAGGAAGACAAATACCTCCTTTACAGTGGTTATCACCTGGCTGGTGGAAAATTCCACCATCTGTTACAATGCTCCCATTTGGCAGAAAATCAATGTCAGGCACTGAATTTCTAAAATACTGTTATGTAAATTAGAGCCATTTATGTAAACTCCTATTAGCAAATTCAGATTTAGGTCCACAAAACCTATTAGTACATTAGTATTCAGAAAAATGAACTCAACAGCTAACAGCTAGCACTGGTTGATATTCTCTTACCAAACTGCAACATTTAGAAAAATCCCAAATTTCACTTCCCAAAGTGAGTAGCAATTCTAAGCATCTATCAAGAAAAACATCAGAACAAAAGGCAAGTTAAAATTGAATCAATCTCACCAGGCTCAGGTCTTTGTTCTCTGCCATCTTCAATTCTGCCGTTTTGACTTGCATTTCAATGTAAGGAATAGTCTCAAAAGTTACTATACTGCATTATAGTTCTGTCTGACTGGACTATTACATAGCTATAAGGTGCCATTTGATACTCCATTCCCTTCCATCTCTACAAACTGGTAGTTTACAGGTTACCAAAACAGTCATGTTACCCCCCTCACCCTTTTAACTACAGGTTTAACCAACTAAGACATTCTCACAGAGTTGTTACATTATTTCCAACAACTTCATCGATTTCTATAAAATATAATTCAGATTTTTCATCTCTACAACTTTACCTCTGACTATTCCAAAGCAATTCTGACAGTATGACTGATGTATTACACAGATGAAGATACTTCTCTGCTCTAAACCAGAATGTCAAACTTTTTACACAATTCTACACCCTCATTTTGGTATCAGTGAATTCCTTAACTTAAAAAGGTTTCTTGAAACTGGAGAAACACCCAGAACACCTCACACCGAAAAGAGGTGCCTGTGTACAAGCACAAAACACTACAAATCAGGCAAATAGCAATTTTGCTTGAAATTAAAGATCTGGTCAATAGCTAATAGGATTGCATAATTAAGTGTCATTTGGGATTTCTCCAAGTTGCTTAGCAACAGGTGAACAAGTTCAAAGCCACAAACCACTTATCTAGACAGAATAACCAGCACTAGAAACAGTTACTACTGCTGTTTTGGACAAAAGAAAAAATTGCCAGTACGAAGTCATGAAGAAAATGCCTACTATTCCTGTCAGAAGCACGACACGGATTGAAAGTTTAACAACAAAAGCAAAACAACTCCAGCTAATTCCAATTCTCCATACATTTTACATGGCTAGCATCTGCTCTTGCTGCTGACTAAGCAACAAAAGAGAGCCTGATACCTGTGTGAACCATGATATAAAATACTACAGAGTGAACAATGAAACACAAACAAGCTAAACCTGCACCCCACCCCTAGGCAAATTCCAGGTCCCATCTCAGTTGGTGATTTATATTGTCACACCAGCTTGCTCTCAAGTAACAAGAGTGATGTTAAGTTTCCAAGGAAATGTGTATTAAAAACCACTAAAAGGCCCCAGATACACTGAGATACCCTTATTTTAATACAGTCTTAACTATCCAAGGGGAACAAGAGAAACCCAAAACAATCCAGTTGTTGACTCAAGCCTAAGTTATGGAGACCTGAAAATGCATCTCAAGTAAGTGGGCAACTGAAGTCCCAAAACACTGATCTGCTTTAAAAAAAATAGGTCTTCTTGCCTCCATGTGGATGCAGAGGTAGACAACATCACAGGGAACAGGGTCACAGTGCCTGCCACAGCCTGTATTTTATACAGAAGCCATTACAGACACCTACCTGTAACCAGTTCACCTTCTTTCCATTTTGATAGATCCAGAGGTGAAGTATTTTCTGCCTAGAAATTATCTTAAAGGCAGCACTATTTCACAGGAGGCAAGATGCTTGGAAGCCACAACCTGAAAGCTCAATGATAGGGTAACTTACCCAATAGATAATGAAATATTTGAGGATCAAATTGGAGCAAGTTGAGGTTACCAGCATCCAACTCTTACTAGAAGTCCATAACAAACATTCACTAGGGACTTCAGGAAGCAGGCACATCATGCAGACAGAGAAGCCTTTAATAATCTTCAAAACCAACACCTAATAGAGCGTGAAACCGGAGCATCAAACCTGGCACAACCTTTTCTCCATTCACTGGTGACTCATGTCCACTGTATGACCCACATAACCTACAGACAGGCAGTGACTACACTCATAAGATACTTGAGCTGTTACAGGGAGCTGCATCCTGAAAAAATAATCATGCAGCAACCAGAATCATCAGGCAAACAGCTTTCCTTGTGCTTAATTATCCAGATGCAGCAGAAAGGCAGAGCCCCTTCTGAAGGTCTCTGAGACACAATGAGAGACACTCTAAAGAAACTACATACTACACCAACATATGGACAAGAAAAACTAAGTTAGAAGCTTAACTGTTTTCTAATCAAGGCATCCAAGCCATCAAACCAAATTTAAGCAAAAGAAAAACGTTTTTACCAGGAGATTAAAAAATAATTCTGCATTATGTTCAGCACTGCCCATGCTAGTACCAAAAAATGCCCCTGCCTGCCAATGGCAGATGGGAAGCCTTACTCAGCAGCAATGCACAGCCCTTCCAACACTGTGAGAATACAAATAAACAAACCAGCAATTGCTGAAGAGCTGTCACTGTAGAAGCCTGCCTGTGTTTCTGCTAACAAACCTAAGTGCCATCCACAAGTTGATGGAGGATGGAGTCTGCCATTTTCTACACAAAATTCAGTGCTTCTTGCATTTTTCAGCTCTACCAAGCAAGCCAGAGACAAACTGAAGACTTCTAATGCTTTTACTCAGAAGCTAAAAGAACAGAGACCATTTTGGAGAAATGAAACTTCTAGAGCATTAAGCTCAAAAGCAGAGGAAAAAAGTACACCTGAAGTGTAATTTAAGGTAGTTGAGAACAGCTTCTCTACCTGTACAGTAAGGAATGAACATTCATCTGGGTAAGGAAAATGGTACCAGACATCATTCCTGCAGTTAAGAGCATAAAGATCCAAAGACAAACAGCAAATTAGGCCCTGTTCACAACAGGAGAAAAAAAAAAAATCTAACCTGTAAGAATCCTGAAAATTTACTATTAAAAGTAGGTGATATAATAAGAATTTCTCACCATGCTGGGGTTTTTTTTTCTTCCCTCAAAACACTTTGCCCTCCCTGTGTGCTGAGCCTAATTAGGTGTGGGTTTGGTTTGTTTTTCCTTTCTTCCTTCTAAAGATGTTTCCCCCGGCTTTCAGATTCCTACTTGATATCACACAACCCTCACCTGTGTTCAGCAGTCACCTGCTGTAACATTAAGCTAAGGTGAACTGCTCTGAGCCTGAAGAAGGAATATTTCACATCCTCCCAAGAAGAGAGCTGTGTAGCATTTAGCATTTCAGAAAAACACATGGCCCTTGTGATTTGACAGAAGTCCAAAGTGAAGTCCTCCTGAAAATGTGAGTTCTCTGAAAACTCAAAGTCTTGAGAATTCACAGAAACATTCCTACATTTTTAATAATTCCAAAATCAGGCTCTCCTAAATATGCTCTCTCAAACACAGATGAAGGACTTGCCTTTCTAACTGGATCAATTCCAACCTCATTTATCCTACAATTAGAAATAATGTCTTTCTGCAAAACTACATTTTAAACATGCAAATCCCATCCTAAAGGGTGGTAGGATAGTGGTAGCTTCAATGGTTTGTTTACCCTTTTTTAATGAAAAATAAGTCAGCTTTCTGCCTGTACTGCTCTCCAGACTGCTTCACAATAAAGCAGCTCCTCAGACCCTGTGATTTTCCCATTAGAACAGGTTTTGTTTTGACATCCAAGAGCTGCTCCAACATCTCGATGAAGTTGGCAGCAGGTCCAGTCATCTTCTCTTAGGTCTGCAAACTTTCCATTTGGCTCCACTGCAGCTTCTTAAAGTAAAAAAGTAAAAGTTACTCATCAGCAGTCAAAAGAGGCAGATCAGAACACTGAGCTACACAGACATTACAGTGAAATTCAAGCTCACTCCCACTTGGATTAAAATCACCAGGATTAAGATTTAACAAAATATTTTCTGCATGCCAAGCAACAGATAACTGTAAAGAGTAGTCAGCTCTTTCACCTCTGCCCGCTTAAGTCACAGAAGACGCTTAAACTTGATAGATTAACTGTATCCTAGCACTTAGGACTGGTCCCTCATGGCACTGTTACATTAAAAACAAAACAAAGTCAGTCCAATAGCAGCCGTGAAACGAGAAAAAGCAGGACAGGGCAGAGCACAGGAAAAGGGAAGGTGGTCACCAGCATTTTAGAAGGCAGCACTGCACGTTTGCCTCAGCAAGGAATCGGGTTCATCACACATTAGTGGTACACAACTGACAGCTACTGGGCTCCTGCTCTGAAAGCAGCACTCCACCAGCCATGCCTTCCTGGAAGAGGCCCAGACTTAATATAGCAAAACCAGGACCTCAGACTACTGTAACATTCATGGCCTGCAAAGTTTTAAGGGTTCTTTTGCAAAACCCAAAGATCAGACTTCTCAAGTTATTTTGTTTTTTTTTTTTTAATTACTCAATGAAGTAGCTTAAGATTATCAAGTCTATGAGGAGATACACCAAGAAGTTAATAATTACTTCAACTCCGAAGATTTTATATAGGCACCTGTAAAACAAAGCATCCAGTTTCCTAGAACAAACTATTACTTTTACTTTTGGCTTGTTCCAAGCAGAGCAGACTACAGCCAGCACAGCAACTAGCACCACCCTGCTAAAGTCCTGCTCTACTTTGATTTCCTATTCGATTCCTCATTCATCACCATACTTTGTCAGACAAAAAGACCAAGCTACTAATATTAATAAATTAGAATAAACAACTCAAACGTTTTCTAACTCAAACAGGCCATTTATGCTAATCTTTTGAGTGCCCTCTCATCAGGTACTATTGTTACAAACAGAAACCTCAAGGTGTACTCATAGAAACATCATCTTTGCTTTATTTTACTTTCATGAGGTGTTGCTCTGTATATATGCCTTACAACTTCCAAGGTGAAAACCAAAGCACTAATGTTCTGAACCAAACAGTTTGCTGTTTCATCAAGTGCATAAGAATTCCATTTAAAACTAAGATGTTGAAACTTCATCAGTTGTGTTGAACTCCATCAGTGCTGTTGTGCCAGCAGCAAAGGGAGCAACAGAGCAGTGGTCTTGCAATCACAGCATAAACAAGTATTCTTGTACATTTTGTTGTTTCTCAGACTGCCAATGCAAAGGATTCCTACAGAAGATCCTGATGTGTGCACTTGACCCACATAGGTCCACCGGGTCTACCACTCCGATTTTAATTATGCTTCCCAGTCTTCAACTTAAGGAGTTCACACTTAAAAGAACCCAGCCTAGCAAAAAAAGACAGTCGTCAAATTCACTCCAGTCAAGAACTGGAGGCCACTGTTAATCACCTAATGCCTACAAGATTATTTTTGAGATTCTTAAAAAAACTAAAGAGTATAAAAACAAAACACCTATTTGCAAAGATTCCAACGTTGATTTAATTATTTTTCTAACAGGCTTTGTAAAATTACACTTCCTAGCAGGTTTTAACGCTGCCTTTCAGGCAGACTAGTCCCTGGAACACGTGATGCTGTATCAAAAAGGCCGTGAGATCTCCATCACGAAGATAAGGATGTAAGACCTTAAGGACAAGAATATGAACAGCCAGCCTTCAATTTAGCTATATAAGCCATCCACTAAGCTTTGTTTGTTTGTTTGTTTTTTTTTTTTTAATTTCCGAGCAGACTCTCAGCTTTACAACATTACATATACTCACTGAAACACCCCAGGAAAGGTAAGTTCAGTTCACAGGACGAGGAGATGCTACCACAGCATCACTGAAGTACCACAGAGCTCTCTAGCAAAGTAATTCGGGTTACTTTTTGCAGAGAGGGAATAAGAAAATTTTGATCAAAGGGAAGATTTCAGAAAAGGCCTGAAACGCAGGTTTTTGTCTACCAACTTCTGCACTTCCCTTTATGACACCAACCTGAAAAGTCTTCTTAGCTAAAAACAATCCAATACACGCACCCCCTTCCCCCCCCCCCAAGTTTAATTTAGGGCACCTGGAAGCACCAGCTTCCAAAGCCCCGTAGCAGCGCCCGCATTTCCTAAAGCTGTCACTCCCGGCTGTGAGAGCAGGGGCTTTGCCAAAAATAGCGCGCTGGAAACATGGCGGCTCGCTGCAAACGCTGCTTTCACCAGGGTGTGGAGGGGAAAAAAACCCTTTTCTTTGTAAAGAATAGTTATTATACGCATGCAAAGCTTTCATATAAAAGGTCACCAGGTGAGCGCGTTAAGAGGAAGGCGTCGGATCACGCAGACCGACCCTACAAGGTACTAGAAGATAACCAGAGAAAAGGCTTCAGTGTTTCTTCCATCAAATGCATCTGAGGCCTTACGAGCGGCTGGAAAACTCCCCACACAAACACCGCTTCGCATTTAAATCTTGGCTTAACCGCGGCTTCAACCAAGGTCATGCGGTAATTCAGGATAAAACACACGCTCCCCTGGGTCTCCTTACGGCTCCCCTCCCCTGCAGAGTTCCAGCCAGGGAGGCACCCCGAGCGGACACAGAGCAGCCCGGGCCCCGCAGCTCCCCCCGCACCGAGGGGCCCACCCCGACACGAAACCCCCGCGGGCGGGCCCGGCGTCCCTCGGGGGCCGGCGCGGCCGAGAACAAA
>VXBX01004012.1:220022-239928 GCA_013400415.1 Scytalopus superciliaris
GGAGCTGTGCGGGGCCGGGGGACGTGTCGGGGCGGTGGGACAGGGAGGGGTCCCCCATCCCCCGCATCTCCTGCATCCCCCGCATTCCCCGCATCCCCCCGGGCTCGGGCACGGAGCGGGAGCACCAGCAGGACCCTCCTGCCCCCCTCCCTCCCCGTGCACTTCCCCGGGGGCTCTTCGGGACGTAAAACATGAAGGAAATGGCCGTAACACTGAAAAAACAAAATGCGGGTGCGGTTTGCCATGCCGAGTTGCTTCCCCCGTGGGTGCTCCAGAGGGGGTTTTAGGCTTTGGAGGGGCGGGGGATAACGGGGTGGTCCTGAATAGGTGGAAATAGGGCAGTGGATAACAAATGACATATGGGTTGCAGGTAAGTGTTATAGGTATGGTTTTGGAATTCTCCAAGCCAATTAAGAATTCTCTTGAGCCAATTCAAAATGCAAGTAATTTTATTTAGCAATCAACAATAAGCAAGGTTCAACGCGTTGGGCGATCGAGAGGAGTCGCTGGCTCCCCAGGGCTCGCAGCCTTCTTCTCTCTGAGTCTCTCTTTTATCTGCTCCTCCTTTCGCATACATGTCCTCTGCGTTGTGACGTGTCCTTTTCGTTGTGTGCTTGCTCTGTGCTATTGCTAGGGGGTCCTTCTTTTTTTTTTTGCTTCCTGGTGGTCGTGGGCTGAAGGCTCGGAGTCTTCCTCGCTGTCTTCTGGGGAATTTCCATTTGCACTAGCATTCGGTTTGTGCTTTCTCTGATAAGCAAGTAAGACTTAAAAAAAAAACTTTAGGTTATCTTTATCTGTGCCAGCAGGCCGCTGGTGCCTCTTCTTGTTAAGCAAGCAGAACTTACAACACCCAAGACCACTACAGCCATTGTCTGTGTCTAATGAACAAACCACCTTTAGTTACTCATAACAGTAAGTAAATACAGGTTGTAAGCAACAAATTAAATATGGGTTGTAGGTAACAAATGAAATACAGGTTGTAGGTAGCAAGTGAAGTATGGGTTGCAGGTAACAAATTAAATGTGGGTTGCAAGTAACAAATGAAAAACAGCGTTACTTTTCTTTTTCAAGGAAAGTAAAAAGCTTGTGTGCGAGAAAGAAATTAGAACCTGTTTGGTGCCAAAGGTTGAAGGCAGTGATTAGTCACAGGCAAGCACTGGTTTGTGTTGACCCAGCGTCTCTCATGAGTAGTGAAGATGTCACTGGGGCCCCAGTGGAGTGAAATGATGAAAAAACAGCACTAGTGCTCCTTAAATTTCTATTTTGTTTATATCTTTATGCTGGGGACCAGAGGCCTTGTAGACACAAGAAGAATAGATGGAGGTAGCCAGACAGTCTCCAAAGTTCCTTCAGGATTATGCTGTGAGGGAAAGCACAAGGACACCATAGGGAGGAATACCACGAGCTCTCTGTTCCCTGAGGATCCCTTAGTGGCATGTACGAGCCTTTTTGCTGGGAAGGCTTTGAACGCACCTCCCGAGGAAAAAGCCCAGGGTGAAAGACGAGTGGTGTGTTGCCATCTGTGCCCTCCCTGACCCCTCCTCTGCCCCTTTCCAGAAACACGAGTTCTTTGTGGACATGACCTGCGAAGGCTGCTCCAACGCGGTCACCCGTGTCCTGCACAAGCTGGGAGGTGAGTCAGTGCTGGGTGTGGGACAGACGGCTCCAGGGCAGGACGGCAGCCCCCTGAGATCCTCCAGCCTCAAGGGTGACACTGTGGGTAAAAGCTGGACACTTCTCCCTGCCCTGCTCTGAGCCTGCTCCTTAGTGGGGTAACAAGTGGCTGGTTGTTTGCAGGTTTGTGTGACCCTTGGACAAATGTCAAGGGAGGAGCTGCCATGGCTGCAGGTGGCTCTGAGTCACCAGGGCCTCACCCTGAACCCTCTGGAAAGGACAGTGGTAGCCCCCTGCTCAGGCTGCCAGAAGGAAGGGAGGTGGATGTCCTGCCTCCAAGGAGGCCTGGGGAATCTCTGGTGCTTCCCCAGATGTGTCATCAGCAGTCACAGTGAAGAGCTGCTGAGCAGAGCGTTTGGTGGTTGTCTGCATAGCTTGTTTTTAATACCACCTGCAAAATTATAACCCTTACAACAGGTCTCCTGCATGCTGGCATTTGCAAGGGAGAAACAGCCTGCACTCACCAGTTGTGAGGATTTGCTTTCAGTCACCAAGGCAAAGGCCTTGCAACTTCTTCCAAACCCCATTAGCAGGCTGTGACAATCCTGCTTTGTCCATGTGTGTTCTCAGCACCTCCATCACTCTTCCATATCAGCCTCATGTGATGAGGTGGCAGAGCTCTCAAAGCTGATGCATACCTACAAGTTTTGTGAAAATACATGACTGGATAGAGACTTCATGTCTTTGGCTGACAGCAGCTCACTCTTATTAGCCACTGGGAAATCCACATGGGAAAATGGCTTTTCCCTCTTTCTACTTACAGCTGTTAGCTGGTACCATCACTGAGGAAACCTGTCCTGACCCTCTTCTAACCCTGTCCTAACCCTATCCATGCTACAACACAGCACAGGCTGAGCTGGGTGGAGATTATAGTGTTTGGTTTAAACTCCATTTTATTCTGGTAACTGCATGAGTGATTTTGTTGATCCAAGGTGGGGTGAGCAGATTAAAGCAGTCAAGAAACTGTGGTGCCCAATGCAGAGCTACAGCAGACCTGGCTTCCTTTGTACCAGTACAGGATACCAGTTTGGTTCTGCTGGCTGGTGGTGGTATCAGGGTTTGTTGGCAGGAGATAAATGTCCATTTGACTGATGGCCTGGGGAGAATAGATGTGTGAAGTTGACCTTTCCCTGTGCTCACACCATTTGCTTGCCTCTAACTGTGCAAAATCTTTTTCCTCACAGGTGTCCAATTTGATATTGACCTGCCCAACAAGAAGGTGTTCATTGACTCAGAGCACAACGTTGACACCCTGCTGGAAACCCTAAAGAAGACTGGAAAAACCACTTCCTACCTTGGGGAGAAGTCTGCACAGTAGCCTTGCCTGGTGTGAGGAGGTCAGGTATCTACCAGGTGTATCCAGTGTGGAAGAGCTTTTTCCAGCTCTCCCAGGAAAGCAGGCTTATTCCTGGGAAGCACGAATTTAAAAAGACTTGCAGATCCAGCTTCAGCAAACCCCTCATAGCAGAGAAGCAGCTGGACCACACACAGCCAGCACCACTTCTGTGTGGGACCCCTTAGCTGTGCTGCAAAGCCTGTCTGATGCCAACCATGCTGTAGTGGAGAGGTAGAACACAGTCTGTGTGCCATTTCTGGGTGAACCTGGAGTTTGCCAGAGCACATTGTGCATGAAGACAAATCCCAAAGACATTCAACATCTGACCATAGAGAGTGATGGGCCCCAACAATAGCAGGGAGGATGATGGGGCACAAAGAACCTTGTGGGTACATGATGCAGTGGGTTGGTTCTTAGCACAAAGACCTCCAACAGCTGATTGTCCTGATAATGCTGTTAATCCTCCACTAAAGGATGGAAAAAGAGCAGCACCCTGGCACCCTCGTGGGAAGTAAAATGTTGGGGTTGGAATAGCTCCCAGTACACACAGTCCTGGTCAACTGGATGTCTATCCCAATGACAACCTGATTGTTGCAGCCTGTCAGTTTTCCCAGAGTTCCAGCACTATGAGGACATGTACAAAATTCTCATGACTGTAAAATAGTTTTGCAGACAAGGTTCAATTTCACTGGAAAAGAGTAAAGTGGGTGGAGATGGCTGCCCACTCAATGCATGTGCTGTTCTTTAGTGTGGAAGGTTATTAAATTGCATCTCTTAAAAGCTTGTTTCTGTCAGTGTAGCTTTCTGATCCAGTGACATTTTTTAAATGGTCCAGTTGCATCGTCACAAATACCCAGCGCAGATGCGCTGAAACCAGTTCATGCTGATTTAATTCCCAGTCAGTAAATTAAATCAGGGATTTGCACCAGCAGGAATTAAACTGATAAAAGAAAGAGTTGAGCTGACAGTCATGTGTGTGCAATAGATCTGCATTGTTTTAATAGACTGACTTAAGAGATGTAAAATCTGCAGTTTGTTTCATTTGAGCAAGCTCTCAGTGCTTCTTAGAAATTGTTTAAAATCATGGCTCTAATCAAATAACATCACTTAGAGAGAAACATGCCCTGAATTGGTTAGTGCCTCAAATAGTTTTCAGCTTGTGGAATTGACTGCAAGGGATTTTTTTACTTGCAGAGACTTGTGGACTGTGTCTCAAGTGCTTGAAGAATTTAACTGTTACAGCAAAACCAGTCTCAAATAATGTGGATGTGTCCCTTTTCCTGGCCCAGTTTTGTCACCCTTTTCTTTATATTACATCAAGAGAGCCAGGGAGTCAGTTTGTCTGACTGACCTGGCAGAACATTCTTCTGGATGCTTTTGTTTTCCTGTTGCACTTAGCTGAAGCTCTTTGACTTACCCAAGGATTAGAAGATCCAAAACAAAGGAGAGGGGTGGCCAGACTGCCCTTGCAAGTAGTTTGCTGCTAAATCATTTTAGCAGTCAGGGAAAAAAAATACTAAATTTGAATTTTACACATGGCATTTCCCTCCACATGGAATATTTTTAAGGGCTAATCTGTAAAATGTAGGAGGGAAGTTGCAAATCCGTGGCATAGAACTGTGATGGATGAATTTCCCTTGGCTTCTGACCGGCAGAGGGCATCTCTGTATAACATTATTTCCTCTGGATCTCGGGATATTTTTCAATTTATTTATATATTTATTTACTTTTATTTATTTATTTATTTTGCAGGAACTCAAACATGGCTTCAGCAAAAAGATGGCTTAACTGTTTGCATGTCTCCCAGCCTGCTGTGTCATTTGACCTGTGCCAGATGTTGGAAAGCAGGAGGAGACAGCTGCGTCTTGGGCTTTAGAAGTAGAGAAATCTAGAGGAGGAGGCTGAGGCTATGTGGTGTTTGTGGTGTTTGTAGTCCCACAGTAAATGGAGGCACTGCTTTTACCTTTCAGTGCATGTCTGTGTGTCTTGTGTGTCTTTGTACTGCTTTGAATGGTTTTCTGTAAAAGAGATGGCTTGTAGGGATGGGAAACTATGCATTACATGCCAGAGAGGTCTGCCAGGAAACTGCACCCATCCTTGGAAGCTGGCTGCAACCTCTGCCTGAGGGACATGTCTCAGAAGAACTTAGTTTCAGCCAGTCTGTGTCCTGGCACTTGTTTTTCCATCACAAAAAGGACAAACTTTCCATTTGGGATGCACGTGCTGGGAAGAAGGGACTCCTTGTAGCCCCTGTAGGTTAAGGATAACCAAGTATCCTTTTGAGCTACATGGGGCCGTGAGACACAAGCGTGCAGAAGAGAGTGCCTGAGCTGATGAGAGATACAGAAGGGAGAGAGGAAGGAGAAGGCCGTGGGAATCTCCAAGGTCTTTTACATCCTGGCCCAGTGACCAGTGTTCTGTGCTGTACTGTTGCTTCCTTTTAATTCAGTTTTCAGCCCAGTGAAAGGACTGCATGTGTCTGTCCCAGTCTGCTGTCTCTTGCTTCACCTGGGGGACATCTCCCATGCCTACCTGTCCTATGGGGCTTGTTCTACAGAAAGGAAAATCAACTAAAGTTTGAAGGAAAAGCTTAGCCCATATTTAGAGGTTTTTTTACACTTGTGCATTAAGATTACTTTTGACATAGTTGCAATTTATTCTTTCCTAGAGTGATGTACTGCTTCAAAGTCCTTCTTCACCTCTGATCTAAAGCATGATTAGTTGGTGTAGATGCATTTGAAGGGGGCTGGAGAGAGACACTGCAAGGAATATGATGTAGACACTTTTTATTACTCTTTAATTTAAGGGAAGCTAAAGGCTACAAGTGTAACATCACTGCATTATTGTCTTGCATTAAAGTCTCCCCATGGCAGGAAGTTTCCAGAGCCAAGGCCCAGAACCACAACCTATTTCTGCTTTGTGGCTGTGCACTCAGATGCCCAGTGTGACCCCTCCAGGATCCTGGGGAGTGTGTGAATCCCTTTCCTAGCCCACTCTTGCTCCTCTGAGCTGATGTCTGCCAATCTTAGTTATTATTTATTGCTTTCAGCTTCCTCCCAGGCATGGCTGTTGCTTTGGAGCTGGATGGCATGTGGTGGCATGGCTGGCTTTGGAGCCAGCAGTCCTTGTGGCCCTTGCTGTCTGCCACACTGGCAAGTGGTACTGGCAGTGTTGTGTCCATAGAGGATAACTCCCAGTCTGCCTTGCTGCAAACCAGGTTGCTTGTCCTTGATGTCTGGGCTGCAGGCTGTGCTATCCCCTGGCTGCTGTCCTCTCCTCTTCCTGCTCTGTTTTGGTTAAAGCCTGCTTATCTCTGAGCCAGATAAGGAAAGGTTTCTACCCACAGCCATCCAGGAAGTTCATGCAGATACATGAAGTGTGCAGGGTCTGCCGGCTTTCATACCTGATGGCTTGTGGCATCTGATGTCCTTCTCCTCACTCCCTGTTGCAGAGCAGAGAGATCAGGAGGAGTGACAAGTCTGCATGGGACACAAGTGCCATACCCTGAGGATCTGGTGGGAATGAGCAGTTGGGAAAGCACCAAGGGCTCCCCTGAGGCCCCAGTGCTCAGACCCTCTCATTGCATCCCCCTTCCTTACCTCTGCCCCTGTGGGGAAGGGAAGGAAGCTGCTAGATGTTCTTTTCCACCCCAGAGGGGGAAAACACTGTGGTGGTCACTATCTTCAGCACTCTGGGTATGTTTAGTGAAAGTACCAAAGAACTGGGACAACAACAGAGCTGGAGGATAACTCCCAAGCTGCTCCTTGTTTTCTCCACCAAAAGCCCAGCAGGACAGCATCACATATGCCCCTCTGCAGCACTCCTGAAGCAGTGGCTCTGCAGGAGCATGGGGTCCTTCCAAAAGGCCACCTCTCCCAGGATCATGAAGCCAGAGCTGGGTAGTGACACCCTGTGACAGTCCTTGCTGTGGTGTGTGGGCTGCGCTTGGGCTGACAGCTGGGATAGGGAAATTAGGAAAGGATGGTTGAATGGATCAGCAGACCTACAGGGTGGCTGGTTGAGAGGCTCATGGAAAAGCTTTGGGAGAAAAAACAACTTCATAGACTGAAAGGATAAGAGAGTCAACACCTAAGCAGTGTCTCTTTGTTCCACCACTGCCAACATGAAGATCTTCAAAATCTTCCTTGAGATCAGGTTGGCATGTCTTGGAGAGGGACCCCAGTAAACCCACAACGATAATGTGTCACAGTATTTTCCACGAGAAACAATATGCCAGACACTGAGCCTGTGAGACTGTTTTCAGACAAGGAAATGCTTAGTTTGCAATGCAAACAGGAAAGGGTGGCACTTGGAAAAGGAGCTTTCCTGTACCACAGACACCTTGGCTCTGCTGCACGTCCCAGTGACCTGCTGGAAGAGGGATGTGTCAGTGGGATGAGCAGCTGATGAGGTCCATGGTGCATTGCCGTGCATGAATATGTCCTCCTAGCAGCAGGGAGACTTTTGGTTTCTTCATTTTTGGTTTCTTTTTTTCTTATTTTTTTTCTTCTAGTCTCTTCACAATGTTCTCAGCCCAGCTGAACTGTGAGAATCCACAAACTGCCTGTAGCTGCAGCACCAGCAAGAGCTGGGCAAACTCGGAGGGATGGGCTTTAAAAGTTCTTTTGTTTCCCCTGCCTCAAAATTATCTTTGCTTCCCCCCTCCCACCCCCTCCATGGTGTTTCCAGCAGAAGGAATTTGCTTTTCTCACCCACCTCATGGTGTTTGCATCGTTGCCCTTCTCGTACTGCTGCTGGGTGTCATTTTTCACCCTGTGTTACCTTCCCCCTGCTTTTCAAACCAAAATCTGATTTCAGTGGAAAAGTTTACAGCTTCCAAAGCCCAGTCCTTTATCCACAAAAGGAAAAGCTGCCGTGGTTATCCCAGGGCCGCCTTAAGCACTACTGGCTTTTTGGCACTTTCTAATTACCTGATGACAGGCAGGGGATGATTTTAGCCAAAGGAGCTGTTGTACTCAGTCGAGCCACCCAGTAAATGAGAGAATTTCCAAAATAGCACTGCAGGCTTCAGAAAGCACACAAGGGATGGGAGATCCCCCTCAGCGCCTGCAAATGGTGATCCCTGACGGTTTGGAGAGGAAAATTGCTGTGAAATTTCAGGGTGGGAAAGAAGGGTTCAGTTTGCAACAATCTCAGGAATTCCTCAGGCCTGTGGTGTCTGGGTGTTAAGACTGTTACACAGGGGATTCATTACCAAAAGCTGGGGATTTTCTAGTCTAGCTGTGCTTTTGAATGTTTGCTGTAAGAAAGAACCTGCCTCAGGCTCCCACCTTCACTTGCCTGCCTATTCAGGCATGGCAATGGCAGGGCTGGGAGCTGGATGAGCACCATGGCTGATGTTTGGCTTTCAGGCAGGATTGATTATACCCCCATCTTTTGGGGTCAACATTGGCAACACCGGGCTGACCAGCTGCTCTTTCAGCTAAAGCTGTGCAGCTGAACCTGGAGGTTGCACTGGGCTGGGCATTCAAAGCCACCAGCATCACCTGAAGTGAATGCGTTCTGAGCTAAATGTGCTGGTCTTGAATCTTTTCAATAAGCTCTGCTGAGGCCACTCTGTGCTGGGCAATGTGCAGAGCTGTCCTGATGCTGCACTCTGACAGACTAAGCAATACCAAAGGCCCTGGCTGGTTCCCACTCCCATGCAGATTCCCTCTGTGACCATCACAGGCAGCTTCCAAAACAGCAAAGCACACAGGGACCTGACAGACTCCCCCTCCAAAACAGCAAAACACACAGGGACCTGACAGATTCTCCCTCCAAAACAGCAAAACACACGGGGTTCTGACAGACTCCCCCTCCAAAACAGCAAAACACACAGGGTTCTGACAGACTCCCCCTCCAAGACTGTGGCGGCATAAATAGAAAAAGAAAAAAAAAACCAACCAACCAAACAAACAAAAACTAGGCTTAATTAAGGACTTCAAGGGCAGGAAATGTGCACACGTGTGCTTGCCAGAGCACAAATATTTTCTTTTGGAGCTGCCTTCTCCAAGGGTTCAGTAAGGTGATCAAGGCTGGGTTACAGAGAGAGGGTAGCAAACAGTTCCCAGCCCCTCCGGAAGGCAGCGGCCACAGGGCACTGCTGTTCTGCATCCTTCCCCGTGCTCCAGCCTTTGGCTTTAGCCTCCCACAGTATATACTGAAGCTATTCAACCATTTGGCTAAAAGCAGATGGGGAGGGAGAGAAAACAAAGTCAGACGAGAAGGAGAAAGGCAGCTTTTGTGCTGCCTCTGTTTGCAAAAGACAGCCCAAGCCCCTTTTGGACTAAGGTTTAATTTATTGGACTCTGGAGAGCTGAGGTTCACAGCCCCACAGCTGCTGCAGGCAGTGGCACATTGGGGCAGCAATAGGGTAGAGAGCCAGCTCTGAAGAGTGAGGAGCTCCCTCAGAGGGGCTGTAGGATACACAGGACAGGATGCTCTGGGGAGAGCAGATCTGCTCCGCGACTCTTCTGCTACATGGACTTGTCCCAGGTCACCTGGAAGGGACAAGGGAAACCGGTCTGCGTAGACAGGAGCCTTCAGCCTGGCCCTTCCTGCCATTGTCCCTTTGCTCATCACGTATGTTCCTGAGCACCCCCCGAAAGACTGCTCGGTGCTACATAGCTGGGTCCGCGTTTCCAGCTCCCCAGTCCAGACCAGTGGGTAGTTATGCTGTCACTGGGGCACAGAGATGCTGCAGCATTTCCAACTTGCCCACAGTGTCCAGCCGGTATGAAATTCCCAGGGTAGGACCATCTCTCAGCCCAGCTGAGACCTGCTCACCGGTTTTCAACAGATGGATGAGAAAATGTTAAAAACAACAAATTGCAGCTCATTCCCTTGCAAATGAAAGGAGACGCTTGAATGGAGGAGGAATGCACTGTGTCCAAGTACCCTCCTGCCCCATTTCAGATGGACCAAGTTCCCCCCTCTGAAGCTCCCGCTGGGCTGTGGGCAGAGCTTGGCTCGCAGAAGTCAGAGTCAGCAGGGTGCACAATGCCCAGCAATCACAACAGGGGCCGCAGGCTTAATCTGTTGTGCATAGCTTCAAAAAACCCAGCCCACACAGCTATTGTCAGGGTGATCCCGCTGATTGCATCAGAAGTCTGCATGGGACACGGGGCTGTCTCCAGGGCTCAGTGGGGGAGTGCCTGGGGCATTGTAGGGAGCAGCCCTGGCGTGCCTGGGGCTGTCCCAGGCCCTGCAGACAAACCACAGCACAGGCTTGTGCTGTGCTCCTCCACAAATGGAGCCCAAGGTCCTTTGGCTTTTGCCTCTGGGCCTCCGCTGAGCTGGTGAGGTTGGTTATTATTATTATATATTATCCCCACAAAGGCATGGGACAAAGGCAAAGGGTTTCCTTTTGGTGGAGAAAACCCCGATATCAGTGTTTGCATTATACATTTCCCTTTATTTTTTCCTCCCCTACATCTGTCCAGTGCTACATGCTTGTGCCCTCCCAGGAGCAGCCAGCAAAGCAGGCAGCTCGGTGGGAATGATCCAATTTCCAGGGAAACTAGGACGGGACTGAGTCCAGAGCGTCCTCGACTCACAGTGCTGCTCTTATTTCTCCACGGTTTCCTCTCCGTTTGCTTTCTTAATTCAGCCTGTCTTTTGCCAGGGAAGAGGCCAAAAAAGCAGAAATGTGGCACATCCAGAGTCTTCCCCACTGGCTTTACAACTGTTGGGGGATTTTTAGCTTTCCAGTTTCAGGAGCAGCCCTCCAAACTGGCCTTGCCCTGAGGTCAAAATATGTCAAAGTACGGTCAAAGCAAGAGCTCATGAAATGGGAGGCCAGCTCTGACTCTAAACACTCTATACTGAGCTGTTGGCTTCTCACTAAGGGTCCATGTGCTGAAGACAGGGACAGGTATCCCCAGATGTGGATCATCCCTTGCCACCAGTGCTGGTCACCTCCATGAACCTGCTGGGGCAGCTGGAACTACAAGTCCTGGTGTGTCCAAAGAGAAAACAGAGAGGTGGGGTCTCAGCTAAGTGTGTCCAAACCTCTCCTGCCACCCACTTGCTTTTCTTCTCCCTGACAGAGCCAGTCTGCCCACAACTCTTCTAAATAGGGTCTCAGCCTGCCAGTGGAAAGGTGGGAGCTCAGCTGCACCCCAGGCATTAGCAAGAAGCCAACAACCCTTCCCTGTGAGCCATCCAGAGATCTTATGAACAGCAGAAGCCGCACTTGGGATCAATGATGAAGAGCCACTTGGAGGCAAAGGGAGCTGGGCATGAACTGCTTTTGGCCATGGAAAACAATAGACCCAACCCAACACAAGAGGGATTTAAAATTCACCCCTAGAGCAGGATAGCACTGAAAACCTCCAGCTGTTATTTTCAGATTTGCAAACCCAACAGAGGGGCTGCCAATTCCTGCCAGAGAAGCAAACTCATTTGTGTGTCTGCATAAAACTGAAAGCCAGGCACTGCTCCCCATGCCTGGCATTGTCCCTCTGCCCCTGGCTGTCCCAGTCCTGCAGTGCAGGGGTGGGGCAGGAGGGAAAGTGTCCCTGTCCCAGTTGAAATTGGCCCTCCCAGGTTTGCAGAGCAGACATTGTTCCTGGGCTGGGGATGAGTGGCCAAAGCCCACTCCCCAACATGTCATCCTAGGACCACACTCCAGATGAGGCCATTGGTAAGTGCAAAAAAAAAGTGCCAGGAAAGGAGATCTCACTCCCTGTTAGTCCTTCCCTTTGTTTTTATCACAGAGCACCCAAAAAGAGAGAGAGAGATAAACTTTCTCAATCCACTGGAAAAGGTTGAACACAGGGAGATTTGGGAAGGGGTCAGAGAAAGAGATGTAATTTCTCATCCCACATTTTCACCCACACTTTCTGTCCAGAAGCAACACAGATTCTCTCAGTACCACTCACTATTTCTAATTCCTTGGAGGAAAACTAGCATGAATGGGCCAACCCGGAGTGAGATAGCATCAGTGTCAGTCCAGGCACACCTCAGGCAGTGAGAACCTTTGTTCTTTGGGGATTGGACTGGATGATATTTAAAGGTCCCTTCCAACCCAAATTCTTCTTTGGTTCAATGATTTGTCAGAGTTGCCTGGGGGAGAGAAGCAGGAAAGGCTCCCTCAGGCACAGGCAGGAGCCAAGGATGGACAGGCAAGCACAGGCAAGAGGATGTGGTGGGTACCTTTGGGCACGTCTGAAATTAAGGGACTGGAGGGCTGACACCACCTCTGTGATAGATACCTGATGCAATTAATGCTCGTTAACAGTCTTAGCATCGCACAGGAAAAGGTCCAGGGGCCTGTCCCTCAGAGCCTCCATTTCAGGGAAGAATTTTTTCACTCTGTTTTTTCCATAAAAGAGAAGCTTAAAAGGGAGTTCTCCAAATCTGATGGTTTGGGTTTTTTTCCAAATTTTGATTACAGTCCCTCCATCTCCTTAAACAGCTGCTGAAAACATATGTAGGGCACACGGCATGGGGAAACACTGCTAATTTTAGCAGCAGGTCCCGAGGGAGGGACCCAGCTCTGGGTCAGGCACAGGATGGAAAGTCACAGCATTTGCTCGGGGCCCCACATGACCTCGCTATTTTGGGGCTGTCCACATCCCACCTTGCCCCAAGCCCACAGACACGGTGCAGCATCAGCCCTGAGCCTTCCCACAGCCCAGCTATTCCTGCCCACAGCATCGCTCCGGCCCACAGTGACTGCTCCTGCCAAACTCTGACCAAACGGGATGGGTTTTGAAGGGAAGTAAACAAGCTTCAGGGCTAAATTGAGATCCCCAGAATTCATCACACTGCAGCAATGATTTTCTGCCCACATATGTCTGCTGTATTTTCATCCAGCTAAGGAGGTTGCTCTCTGATCAGTGAAATTCCATCAAGCTCCACACTGATGATGCAAACGATTCCTCCACTGACTGGTCCTTGCAAGAAGCAGAATATTTATGCATGGCCATAAAGGTCTGAATTGCCTAAGGTAGGAAGATTTTAAGGAACTTAAACTCCACAGTGTAAAATCCAGGCTGGGCAGGGAAGTTTAGAGGGTCTCAGAAGTGCACTGGGAGATGATTTGGAGGGGGCCAGCAAGCAGAGATAATGGGGAGGTCAGTGCTTTCACTTGGTGTCAGCCTGGAGTGTCTGGGTTTGTAAATCACAGAATCATGAGATGCTAAAATCCCAAAGTGCTGTCAGCACTGCCCCCACCAGTCAGACCCACCCTGTCCCAACAGCCCTTCATGTGGCTGCTGCATGGCAGGGACAGCTCAGGCTCCCAAGACAACCTGCCCAAAGTCTTGCTGTCAAAAAATATTTCCTGCTGTCTCCCCTATACCTTCTTTGCCCGTTTCTAAGGATGCCTGTGACTGATTGTTGTGGTATAACTCCAGCTGCCAACTAAGCACCACACAACCACTCACTTTTTACTCTGTACAGGATCCTTCCTAATGCCTGTTGCCAAAATCAATCCCATTTTGTATCCTTTAAGGGACACCCTGTTTATGGAGCCTCCTGCAACTCAAGCCAGGGCTTGTTCTGAAAGTGATCTCAGCTCAAGCAGAAACTGTGTCAGAGTAATAGACAGAAAAATGTGGATTCTCAGGGTGGATATGTGCAGGCTCAGCTGGGGATGAGGCACCCTGGCACCCCCCAGGCATCCCGGCCACCCCCATGCTGTGCCCTGTCCACTGAGCTGGATGTGGCCACAGCTCCAGCACAGTCCAATTCCTATCCAGGGATGCCATAATAGTTCATCCATGAGCGGTGCTAGAGGGAACAGGACCTCTTGGGATCCCTCTGTCCTGTGCAAAGCTGCCTTTCCTGGCTTATGTCACAGCAGGGCTGTGCAGCTGGCAGGGGATGGGGACGGAGCTGGGAACACCGAGCCATACACAGACTGAATTACTGTGGGGCAGAGCTGGCTGGGGGGAGATATTTTGATAGGGTTTTTCCAGCAATGAGGGTTAATAGGAGGACAGTAAAGTCCTGTTCTTCAGCCTCCACAGGGAACTGCTAAACTTTCCAGACTTTAACACACAGCCCAGCCTCCTTGTCACCAGTGTGCGTTGTGTCCCCCCCCCCCCGCCTCCCCAAAACCATCATTCCCTCATCCTCTTTGCCTCCATCAATGCACAAGCCTGGAGCAAAAGCAGCCCTCACTCAAAGCCCATGTTCTCAGCTGCTGGCCTTCTGGGGACAGCAAGTTATGCTGAAGTCACCAAACCCTGCTGCCTGCTTTGCCTCAGCTGCAATCCCAATTCATGACAGCTCTGCCCTATCACTGCTTAGCCCCTCTGGACACTCACCAGCCTGCCCACAGCATCACATTCCCAAAGGGGAGCCTTCTAATGGGCTTCCAGCAAATCACTGAGGGGTTTGCAGCATAGACTTGGCTCAGGAAAACCACTGGTTGCATCCCCAAGATATAAGGTTGTGGGGCTGATTAAATTAAGAAGGGTCTGATTACCAGTGGCTGTGGAGTAAGTAGCCAGCTCATCTGAGAATAGAGCTTCTCTTAGAGGACCTCACACTCACAACCCGAAAAACTAAATACATCTGGCCCCAGAGAGCCTTGTGAACCCTGGGATTTGCCTTTCTGATCTTTCCCTCCCTCACCGTTATTGCCACTGCTTTCCAGATGGCATTTGCATGTTCTGGAGCTGGCACAGCTTCACCTGGGTACTCCCATCAAGGCTGCCTTTTAGGCTGTGTTTCTCTGTGCAAAAGAACTGCCACTGCAGCCCAGGAGCTTCCCTCTCCCACATCTCCCAGGGGCTCAGAAGCGGATTCCTGTTTATTTCCTCAAGTAGTTTTATTCATATCCTTCAAAAGCTGCCAAACCGCATCTGTCAGGCCCAAGAGGACTCAAAAGTGCATCGTAGGTAAACACCAGGAGCAAGGTAGGACTGCCTGGAGTTAATGGCATTTGCTGTGCTTCTCCCTTGGAGGGGTTTTGTTGCACCTTCTGCAAGTCACAGGCACATTTCTGGCACAAGTTCTCAAGCAAAAGCAGAGTCAGGCTGAGATACCAGACTGTAATTCAGGCACACAACATCCCCGTGGTCAGGATTAATAGAGAACAGCCCCCATCAGTGAGGGAGAATCCTTCCCATGGGGCATGGAAGCACCTTCCACCAGAGGCCCCTGGGGCAGCTGTGAGAGCCCACACACACCATGGAAAGAAGAAGACATCACACAGTAAGCCTGTCCTGCTTTGTAGCTCTGCATCCTGCTCCCAGGCCATGACTCACTGCAGAACCATGCACAGCTGGCTTTCCACCCCCTGCCCCGCTGGCCTCTGGTTTACAGCTGGGAATCTGCAATGGCATCCACTGCTCCTTCATCTGCTTCTGACAGAGCCAGAACCCCATTTGCTTGCATCACCCCATGAGCCAGTTCAGCCCCAGTTCATCAGCAGCACACTGAGGCTCAGGCTTTCCTGGTCCAGGCATTGGAAGAGACCCTGTCAGTCTGCTCCACCCAAACCAGGCATAAATCCTACTGCAGGGCCCAGTGGGAGAGTCCAAGCCCACTGGGAAGAATTCTTAGTCCACACAGGACAAACTCAGTCACTCCTGAGCACATTCCCAGGGCAGTTTGGGTTCCTCCTGCCCTGTGCAGATAGTTCTTCCAGTGGCTGTGCATCTGCTTAGTGTGAGCCCAGAGAGCACAGCCCTTCTGCTTCTGAAATGGAAAAAACCAGAAACCCTCCAGCAGAACCTGCTGACACACTCCCAGAGAGCAGGAGAGCTGGGACATTCCTGGGATAAGCAGATTCCTGTCTGCTCTGCAGTTACTGTTCTTTTCTTTACTTTTCCTGAGCTGGGTGCTGGGATCCCACACCAGCAACCCTTGCCTTCCCACACACAGCCCTGCACCTGTGAGGAGCTCAGCCTCCAGCCACACACTCAGGGATGAAGACTTAGTAAATTACATTCCCACAGTGGTTCCAGGGCATCCTGTTTATTTATGTGCACTTCGGGTTCATTGTTTTGCAGCAGCATCCACCAGCAATTAATGCAGAAATATCCTCTAGAGAAAAACTCATTAGAGAATCCCTCCCGGAGCAGACACAAGAAAGGCTCCTCAGACTGACAGATTTGTAAGCAGGACACAGCAGGATTATTAATCCACACTTGTATCTCTCCAACCAAGCTGCTCACTCGCATTTTTCTTCGTTTCTTACAGCAGAGAACAATTGTTCCCCTCTTGGAAAGCACTGGAGCTTTCTCAACTGTGACAACCCAGATCTGCCCAACCTGGCTTAAAACAGGATGAAGAAATTTGGATTTTAGACCAGGGTTAGCTGGAGTTCAAACCTCATCCCTGCAGACCTCTTGGCTTTGCTGCAAAATGAGCTCAAGCCGTGAAGGGTCTTGCCCTGTTTGCTGTTTCCATCGGTGTTTGTGCAGTCCCTTGAGCTGGGAGCAAGTGCTGGGAGCCCTGGGGTGCATCTGCTGTGCCCAAACCACCCTGCTGGCACCTGGGCAGGGAGCTGTGAGGCTGCAGCCCTGTGATGGCTCCCAGGGCTGATGAGAGACCCCCCGGCCAATTTCCTGCCCACCGGTGCCCCAGATGGCAAAGACGACCTTCTAAACATGTGTGAGGTCCAGTTTTCCTCCTGGCAGCCTGACACCAAAATGTCCTCTTTGATGACCCCATTGAGCCTTATAAGAGTGGCAAGGACTTTCCAGGACTTCCTTTGCAAGCTGTCAGTCATTTCTGGAGCTTTTTAAAGCTGCTGAATTTAAAGAGTCAGGCCGTTCCTCCAGGCTCTTGTTTCCCCCTCTGTGTGATCCCACTTCATCCCACTGCTGATGTCTGGCAGCACGTCCCTCACAAGATGCAGGACCTGGTGGTGCCCACCACGTGTGCAGAAGATTATGAAGACCCTTCACTCCAACCCACCCCTCCACAAGTATGATCTTGGGGACCATTTCCAGATGTGACTGCATCACTGCTTTCTGCTTTCACTCAAAACCAGGGTCTAACCCACCACGTATATAAAGAAATGCCTGTTATAATTATCTCCCCGGCCCTATCATTTGTCTAAGCCCTCAGCAGAAGGCTTAGCTCCAGGCTACAGTGCAGAGCACTAAGCAATTGCCACGTTGTCAGTTAGAAAAGCCGTGGTTTCTTTTCTCTTCTTTTTTTTTTCCCCTCCCTAAAATTTTTTCCAGATGTCTTTTTTTTTCCTTAGGAGAAGAACCAGCAGCTGTACAGTTTCAATGCAAGCCGTGACTAATCCACCCCAGAGAGCATTCAACACAGCATTCAGCTCCTTGGGATATGAATTGAACAAATGAAACTTTGGCTTAGGGGGTGTGTGACCTCCAAAGCCAAACTGGGCCTCCAAGTGGCACTTGGGGGGCTATGGACACCTGGGGTGGGAGAAGATGCTCCAGATTCCACAGGTGGTTGGTTGTATTGGAAAGACCCATGGGATCTTAGACACCATCCCAAATCTGGCCTCCAGATGAACCCGAGACAGTCACTTGAGGTATTTATGGATGTCCCTGTGAGTGATATGAACATCCACATGTCAGCACTCAGGGATGGCTTTTGAGAGCTGCATGGCCAAGCAAAGCAATGGGTGAAGAAGATTTACTTCTCTTGTTCTTTGCCACCAGCCTCCCGAACTGCCTGATCACAGAGAGTGACCAGCTCACTGGGAAGCAATGATGGATTCTCATGGCCCCCTCCCTTATACTTCCCCTCCCCTTTCCGTTCAGTTTATATTTTGTTTCTTGCTGGCCATGGGATGTTTAGTGTTCTATCTGATCTTTCAGATGCAGCAGAAGTGCTGTGAGGCCGGATGAGGAGTGAGCTGATATAGGATCACAGATCACAAAGGCATCCTACAGAGCCAGGAGCCAGCACAGCCCAGCAGGTCGTCACAGGCCACTTCCTGTGTTGACATCTGAATCCCCAACAACATCAGTGGGAAGAGTTAAGCACCCAGATCTGTCTCAGCCCCTCTCAAAGATAGTATGTCATCACGAGGAATGAACCCAAACCCCAGGCAGCCAAGACAAAAACACGATGTGCATTTTGCTGTGGCCTTGGGTGTCCTTCACCCAGCGTCCCTAATCAGGCTGCTGGTGCCCAGATGGCTCGCCCTGCTGGCTACACCAGCCACCACCTTTCCAGCAGCCCCTGGGCTGAGGGTTGGTGCCAGAGAAGAAGCATCACAAGCTGCAAAGAGCTAATTATCCACAGAGCTCAGGACAGCCCTGCATGGCATGGAGGTCCTCTTCAGGGATGCCCATATTCCAGGAGTTTTTGGCTGCTGGTTTTCCCTTGCAGTGCAGTGCCTTGTCCATGTTGGTGTGGGAAGGTGTGGGGTCTGCTCCTGCCAGGGAAGCAAGTGACCCTTAAATCCTCCCAGTCATGGAGAGAGGCAAGGAGAGAGGAGATGGGTTTTCACCCTGAGCATAGAGAGGAACAGATGGGAAAAGTCAACTCCAAACAGCTTTGCTGCCTGGCTGCCTCTGGCTGGGCAGCTGCTCCAGCTGAGTTATGATCTGTAAGGTCTAAATACTTAGTGATGTCTGAAGAGACCAACAGATTCAGCTGATCAGCAATCCTGACTGTGGGTTTTGTTCAATCAATCCAGATCTGCTGGGTGATAACCGCAGCAAGAGAGACCAGTTTGCTGAGTGTCACATCTACCAGCACAGCATTTCTCTGCCTACTTAGAGCATATATCAGATATGTCATAATCCTCCACTTTCTCTGGATCATTCTTTCCTCTCCCTCTCCACAAGGCAGTTCCAGATGGTAGCAGTGTTGGGAGATAGGATGGAGGAGCAAGAACTCCCCTGCCTTCCTCTTCATCCCCTTGAGGATGGGAAACACCAGCTCAGGGACTGAACTACTCCGCTGAGAAATGACAGCATTTAACTTTTTAATTGCAGCAGGTCACGGTGTTAGGAGGCGCACAAAGCAAGCAGGGATGGCTTTCCCCCCCCGCCCCTCCCGTGCTGTCAGTCCCACAGAGACAGAGAAGTGACAAGCTGGTCGCCGCAGTGGGGGCAGCTGTGACAGTGACTCTGCTGGGGGCTCATCTGCCCGTGCAAGAGACCCCCTTGCTCTCCAGCCCCGCTTGATTTCTCTGGTCTACCCTTTGGAGCCAGGCTGTGCCTCAGCCGGGTGGGACTGCCCACTGGGGCGAGGGAGGGCAGGAAGAGACCGATTTGGAAAGATAGCAAGAAGGAGAAGGAGGAGGAGGAGGAGAGGCAGCGGCAAACCCAGCCCACCCTTTGGCTTCCTCCTGCCTCCTTCTAAAACCTGCAGATTCCTCCAGCCTGTCCAAGCGCCTGAAGTTTCCTCAGCCGTGCTGCCGGGACTGCGAGGTATGGCCCGAGCTTCGCGTTTGCCTTTGCTGTGCTCTTTCTCCTCACACGGGGGTCCCCACAGCCCCACTGTGGGGTCCCTGCCCGGGGACCGACTCTCCCAGCCCAGTGCTCGGCAATGTGTCACTCGGGATGGGGAGGTGGATGCTCCCCACCGCAAGTGGTGCATTTAGAGATCCCTCCTGACTTCTTCTCTTTCTCCTCTTTGCAGCATCTCCACTTCTAAACTGTCTCTTACACTATTTCACTGCCAGATGACAAGCTTAACACTTTGGTGGCATCTGACTGTGAAGGTTTAACCTGTCCTCAGTTTTATCTCCCCCTTTTTCTCCTCTGGATTTTCAGCTGGGGGTTATAGTTCCTTAGCGAGGTGTGTGACCGAGGTCTGGGCACATCAAACCAACAGGCAGAGAAAATGAGCTCTAGTTACAAACCAGTCCCCACGACTCTCATCCTGAGGTGTGTTGGCAGGTGATGTTTTACTCACCAGAGTATCTAGAGGAAGAACAAAAGAGATGTCGACTTCATCTCAGCGGGTTTTATTTTTTCAGTACAGCCGCTCCTATTT
>VXBX01004012.1:240001-358632 GCA_013400415.1 Scytalopus superciliaris
AAGACAGTCGGCTTTTTGTTCCCAGTAAAATTTGAAACTCTTTCGAGCCCTGCTGCCCTGGCTGAACTCCGGCTGATCAACTGCTGGAGAGACGGAGGTTGCAGGAGAGGAGGAACAAAGCTCTTTTGGGGTGGGTTTTTTTTTTTAGGTTTTAAGAACTCGGGCTCAGTCAGGCACAATTTTAAGTCCACGGAGAAGAGCTGAGGGCTTGTTTCCTTTAAAGGCAGCTGCTGTCCTTCCCGTCCCGGTGACGTGACCTGTGTGGCAGTCAAACTCTGCTCTTTGTGTCCTTTCTCTAAGAAAGCTCCATTCTGTTGCATCCAGCCAAAAAAAAAGGGAAGCTTAACAGGACAGGGCTTGAATTCCCACCCAAACCGAAAGGCGAGAGTTTGAAGTTGGAGTGAAACTGGGGACACCGGGAAAGTCGCCAGTACTCCGAGTGCTCAGAGACCACCAACTCGAAACAGCCCAAAGACTCAGCAGCCCTCCAAAAGGACAAAAGTTAATCGCAGCCGTTTGTCAGGGTGGGTCAGGCGAGTTTTAAGTGGGAATGAAAGGCTGTTGCGTCCTGCGCAGCGGCTAAAGCCAAGCCATTGTCTGCCACATAGGCAGGAGCAGGGATGCGGGCGGTGTTGGGAGGGGGAAGAGCAGAAATAAACTTTTCGAACTTTTTGTCAAGCCCCTCCTTCCACAACTCTTTGGTCTTCCATGACTCAGCCCCCCATCTCCATCGGCTCCCATGGAAACCTTCTCTGGGTCCTCTTGTTGGAGGGATGTCGGGGCTGTTATCGCTGGAGCGGCTGTGGCAGGGCGAGTCCAGGGAATGCTTTGAAGATGGTTTGCATTTTTGCAGAGTATTTATCGGACAGTTTATTCTCTCGCTCCTTTGTGGAGCTGTGCGGGATCAGTTGGCTGCATCCCCCGGGAGCCGGAGGGACCGCCTGCACCTGGCACGGCAGTACCGGGGCTGCATTTGGCGCTGTCGTATGTTCAGTCCACACAAAAGGAAAAGTTCAGGCAGGACAGCAAAATTCTCTCCCCTGTCTGCACAGGGCTCATCAGTGAGCCGCTGCCTGCAGCCCAGGGCTCATCCATGCTCTTCTCTCTCTACTAATTTAATTGTTTGCCATTATAGATGGGAATCTGTAACCTGGACACACTATGACAGTTTCAGCACACAGCTGTAATGGGACTGGGCTCTTGCCTTTGTAGTATCTTCTGTAGTATCATCTGGAGCATTTCTGAGTTCAATCAGGCCTTTCCCTGTATGGGTTCATACGTTTCATACACAGCATTGTGTAGACATGTCTTTAGTGACTCTGCATAGGCAGATGGGGCAGATAGATTTCTTCCCCCGTGCTTTACTCATATGAGCTAAATGAATTTCCTTTCCATCTAAACCTTGCTTGGCTTTCTGAGCCTGCACACTGTGTGTGAGGGGTCTGTGCAGGTGGCAGGAGCCAGGCTGGCTTCTGCCCAGTCCTCTGCCCTGTTCCTCAGGCACCCAGGGCAGCTGCAGCACATCTGGATGAGTTGGCACCAACATGCAGGGACCTGTTAAGCAGGGAGATTTATGGGGACTCACGCAAACAACCCAGACTTCAAATGGAATTTTAACCTGGGAGTGACTGCTGAGTAAAGCTCAAAGGGTCCTGCTTGCATAGGGAGGTCAGGGCCAGGCAGTGGGGACCCAGCCCTGTGGGTGTCACACTTGGTCACCCATCAGCACTTTGAAAACTGCAGCCCCAGTGGGGTTTAGCAGAACCTTTTTCTGGGCCAGTTTTGCCTTTACACTCATGGGGGCATGCCAGACCTGCAGAGCCTGAAGGAGCAGTGAGCAGGGGGAGGGTGGGTGCAGGACACCCTGGTGCTCAGGTGGTGCTGGGTTGGGGTGCAGGTGGGGACCTGAGGCACGGGAGGGTTTTGCCCACTCCTGCTCTCCGTGGCTGCAATGGGAGGTGGCAGTGGATCCCCTCAACTGGGTTAGCAGGGGGGGCAGTGGGGTTAGCCTGGTGGCCTCGGGGAGGAGCTGTCAAAGTGTCCAGCAGAGACTCCTCCCCACGCTAACGTGGCATCCCAAAGGGCTTATGCAACCCTGGACAGGGCCAGCGCCACATGGGCCACGCTCCACCATCCACGAAGCCTCTTCCAGTGGCTGCCCCCGCCTGCTCCGTGTCCTCCTCCAGCCCACAAAGATCCCTGGGATGGGTGGAAGGAGACACCAGTGCCACAGACACGAGTGCCACAGACTCTCCTCTGTGTATCACTGGGGGGTATTTTCCCCATCAAGAGGAACTTATGCTGGTGTGACAGGCTCGGGGGGAAGGTGGTAAGGAGTTTCCCAGAGCAGCCTGCTTTGAGTTTATGGAGGTGCTGAGGGTCAGCCTCAGACCTCTCTACATCCCGTGGCTCTCTTGTTTCTGGCATGGCTACAAAATGCAGCACACAGCCAGCACTGAGGAATAGCCTGGATCATGCTGGAAAGGTGAACCACTGAGAGGGGTTTGTGGGAGCCCCCAGACTCTGTTTACAGAGTGACTGGGAGCTGAAGTCCCCATGTAGGATGTGAGTGGGGTCAAGTGTTAGAAAGGCAGTGCTGCCCATGGATGCCTTGTTGTCTGCTCCATCCTCAGCAGTCAGGAGGTCAGGCCTGAGGAGGGACTGGTGATCATGGAACTTCTCTTATTTTATATTCAGCAGCTGTGGCTCTGCCCATGATGTGCTGGTTTCCAGCATCTTGCAAAGTGCTAGTGTCTATTGATAGCAGAACCATGGTCACTCCACAGGGAGGGAGACTTGCACCATGGACCAAGCTCTTCTGATGGAGCAGCTCTGTGTGCAGGGCTCCTGAGCTGTTATTTTAGGACTTTTGACCACCTGGCATCAGGAATGACCATGCTTTTGCAACCCAGCTAGGGGCTCACAGGCACTGCAATGTCCTCCCTGTGCAAGATCTGCCTTCAGAAGGATGTTGTTTCTCAAGTAAACTTGCTTTCCCATCTATGACACAAGACAGCTCTGCAGAGCTTGTTTGCTCAGACCTTTTCGTGCTCCTTCTTTCTCCAAACACAACACTGGCAGCTCTGACTGTCTGCTGGCTTCTAGCAAGCATGTAATTCCCTAACCCCAGCTTACTGTATGCCCAGACTTTGAAATTCAAGGCTTTTTTGAGGCTTGCGGAAATGATCTAAGATGGCCTTAGTCTGGGGTTGGGTTCTTTATACCATCTTCCACAGGTACATGCACTGCCCTCTCCTCCAGGCTGGCCACTGCCATGTTCCTGGCATCACTGAAGCTCAGAGCATCTTCCAAAGCAAACAAACCCCTTGGGACAAGCCCAGGGAATGGCAGCAAGGGAGGAAATGACCAGAATCACCAGTACTTTTCCACCTCCCTCCCCATGCAGCCCTTCCAGGAGTGAAGAACCACTGATCCACTGATCTTTCCTGGCAAATGCTGGCAGAGCTCTGAGTAGCATCCAGAGCAAATAAAGGCGAGGGGAAGGGACAACTCGTACAGAGCAGGAGAGGAGGGAGTTGCTCAGCTGCAGCCTCGACAGAGCAAACAGGCTCATCACAGTCATGCCTTACCCACAGCTCCTCTGCCACAGGTCCTTTATCCCACCACAGCAACCATTCCCAATACCCTGTGCCCCCAGCCATCTGAGATTCCAGGGAATTTGCCCTCCATGCCCTGACCTGTGTTTTGCATGAACACCCTGCTGGAGGCTGGGTGAGGTACTGAGATTGGAAAGAGGATTTTCTCTGCCATGGCCAAACCTTGCTAAGTTAGGAAGCAAAGCCCAGCCTGGCAGAACAGCCTTGGTGTGGGTCTATACCCAGAGAGCTGCTGTGCATGAGGAGGAAGGGAAAGGATGTACTGGAAAATTAAATATCCTGGGACAGACGAAGAAACCTTGCCCAACACTTTCTGCCCCAGCAAATCCATCCCTTTGCCTGGCCCCAGGGAGCTGGTGGGCTGTGATGCCCCAGCCATGCAGGTGGAGAGGACAAGGGCAAGCGGAAGGGAGGCAGCAGAAGACTTGGCAGGGGGACAAGTCCCCTGGCTGGCAGGAGAAAAACTGGGGGTGTTTCAGTCTCCCAGCGGGCGGAAGGGAGCGGGCAGCCCTCGCTGTCAGGTTGGGATGCCACCAGCATATTAAGCAGCCAGCTGAGCTCCTCTCTGCCCTCACACAGAGGGGCTCATCCCTGCCAAACAGGAACCGGGGGGGACAAGGACAGGGTGGTTGCACCAGCTGCGCTCTCCTCCTGGCTCACATCACAGCCAGTGTTAGCTGGGCTGCCCAGCTCCCTCATCCTGCAGAGTCCCTGCAATAGCCCAGGTTGGGAGGGTGCAAAAGGCTCATCCTTCGGGAACTCATCTCCTGGCAGGACACAACCCCAAAGCACCTTTGATCCTTCAGACCCAGTTTGGGGACCCTCAGGTCTGAGCAGAAAAGGGAAAAACTATCGTAGAGATTCCAGCAACTAGGGGTGCTGGGGATGGAGGACTGGCCCCCCATACCCCTACGAATGACTGTGTCCATGTGGGAAGAGGCTTTCTGAGGGATTTGAATCTCAAATGCCCCATTTCACTGTCTCTCTCTTTCCTTCCTCCTCCACTTTGATTTTTTCCTCTGATTGACAAACAAGATGGTAGAGAGGTTCACTGCTTATATTTGGGACTTGGGATTTTTAACATGAAAAATCTGGGGCTTGGTAAAAAAAACTCCTGAAAAGGAAAGAACTGCCATTTTGACTGATTTTTCCAAAGGCATCCAGGAGAGTAACAGACATCTAAACCCCACTGTCTCATGCTGCAAAATCAAAAGATTTATCTTGGAAACATGATTTGGCTTACGGTTTTGGCTGGAAAAGCCACCATGTGGGTCTATAATATTGAACAGATGAGGCAGGAAATTAAGAGAACGCCCTTCTCTAAATGTCTGACTGCTCAGCCTGGAGCTGAGCGGCACACAATGGCCTCCTTCCTCATCCCTCCTTTTCTTCTTTATTCAGGGTGTACTGAAAGATGAGGGCCTGGATTTTTTTCCTTCTCTGCCTGGCAGGCAAAGCTCTGTCAGCTCCGGTAAGTGCATGAGACAGCAGAGACTCTGCTATTGGGGTTGTTCATCTGAAGTAGCTGATGGGGATTTTCTCTCATAAATACAGTACTGAGGGATGGGGGGAAACCAGAGGATGGCCCTACCACCTCTTGGGACCATCCTCCGCATGGACCCCCACTCATGGTCCTTTTCCCCTGCAGCAGGAGGCTCTGCCCGATGAGACAGAGGTCATTGAAGATCCCACCACAGAGGTAGGTGACTCTGCTCCTCCCCAGCCATCTCCTGCAGCACCCACTGCTTTGGGAAGAGTATCTCCAAACCAATGGGGAGTAATGGGGAGGCTGCTCTCCCCACCCAGGAACTGGGGCTGTGATCCATGTGCACCCACACCAGAAACACCAACCTCTTTTGCAGGAGCCTGTGGGGGCAAATCCCGTCCAGGTGGAGGTGGGAGAGTTCGAGGAACCCACAGAGGATGTAGAGGAGATTGTTGCAGAGAGTAAGTCACCCTTCCCCTGCCCTCCAGCTCGCAGAGACATCATCCCCTCCCTGCATGGGAGAGTGTTAGCCATCCTAAACAGTGAGGGGCTCCTTTGGGAAGGCCTGTAGCAAAAGGACAATGCCTGACAAGATGTACACTTAAAAGCAAAAGAGGCACATGGCCTTTTCCAGCACTGGTCTCTATGTATGCCCTGTATGCCCTTTTTTGCAACAGAAAAGCCATGGCATTGTGTGGCTATAGAAAGGAGTCCAGGATTACCCCCAAGGGCTAACATGGACATCTGGAAATGCTCACATCTCCCCAGTGCAAGAATAAATGCTTGGGGCTGTCCCTAGTGAAGTCTCTGTCTTCCCTCTGCTGAGATGCCCTGGGCAGCTCGTGGGAGGTGAGGATGGGGCCAGCTCTGACTTTGCTCTCCTCCTGCTCCCAGACCCCTGCCAGAACCACCACTGCAAGCACGGCAAGGTGTGCGAGGTGGACGACAACAACTCGCCCATGTGTGTGTGCCAGGACCCCTCCAGCTGCCCAGCCACTGCTGGTGTCTTCGAGAAGGTGAGGGGAGGAGCTGCTTGATGGCCCATAGTGGGGAGGGACCCACATGGGCATTGCCAGAGGTGGTGGAGAGGCAGAATAGGGGTGGCAGATCCCCATCTGGCCTTGGCTGATGGTGGTCAAGGAGCTATTGCCTACCTCAGGAAACAATTTAAACATCTCATTTGGAGGGTCTCCCTGCAGACTCCCCAGAAAATCTGGGCTTTGCTGCCTCTCACACACCATCTCCATCCTGTGCAGGTCTGCGGCACTGACAACAAGACCTATGACTCCTCCTGCCATTTCTTTGCCACCAAGTGCACCTTGGAGGGAACCAAGAAGGGACACAAGCTGCACCTGGATTACATTGGGCCTTGCAAATGTAAGTGGAGCTACTCCCTCAGACAAGGAGACCCCTAACCTGAGCACAGCCCACAGTCTGAGGGAGAGCAAAGGTCCAGGCAGGCTCAGGGCTGAGGTGGGAGGGCACTGGGGCTGCATGTCCAGACACTGCACTGACCACTGTGTGTGACTACCAGTCATCCCCGCCTGCCTGGACACAGAGCTCACCGAGTTCCCCCTGCGCATGCGGGACTGGCTCAAGAACGTGCTGATCACCCTGTACGAGCGCGATGAGGACAACAACCTGCTGACTGAGAAGCAGAAGCTCAAGGTGAGGGACTGGGGACAGAGCCTGGGAGCTCACCCCACCAATACAGCCCACCACACATAGGGAGCTCATCCAGAATGACCTGCGGGTACCCCATTTAAAGCCCCTCCTGGGGTCCCCCCTTCCACCTCATTGCCCTGCTGACAAGGTCTCCCTGGGCTCTCCTATGGCAGGTGAAGAAGATCCACGAGAATGAGAAGCGCCTGGAGGCTGGTGACCACACTGTGGAGCTGCTGGCCCGTGACTTTGAGAAGAACTACAACATGTACATCTTCCCCGTGCACTGGCAGTTTGGGCAGCTGGACCAGCACCCCATCGATGGGTGAGTGTCAGCAGGATGGAGACCCCACCAGGACCCTTTCCTGCCCAAGGACCAGGGTGATTTGGCAGCAGAAGGTGCCAAGGCAGGCTGGAGATGTGACACAAGTGGGTGGCTGGTGGCACAAGCACATCTGGCAGGGGATGTGGCAAATCAGGCTGGGATAGAGGCAGGTTTGCCTCCTGCAAACAGCTCTTCTGCAGGAAGAGAGGCCTCCCAGCCCCTGCTGCTCCCATCTCCCTTGGGTGTGGAGCTTCTGTCTTCTCAGATTTACTGTGGAATGATTGTTCCCTAAAATACTTCAGTCCAAAGGCCCCGGGATAACTTCAGCAGCTGAGATAGCAGCTGCTGGCTTAGCTGTGAGATGGAGATGGGTCGGAGAGTGATCACAGACCCGTGGGGTGAGAGCAGCTGGCAAGGACCCCCAGCTGCTGTTTTGTGACCAGCACAGCCCGGTTGCAAAGGCACACACCAGTCCTTGACCTTCATAACTCAGCAGCTGATAGTGGGAGGGCACTGGGACAGCAGTCAAACCAGAGAGCTGGGGCCAGCACCTCCCCTCCTGTGACCATGTGGTCACCCCAACAGGTACCTGTCCCACACCGAGCTGGCCCCACTCCGTGCCCCCCTGATCCCCATGGAGCACTGCACCACCCGCTTCTTCGAGGCTTGCGACCTGGATAACGACAAGTACATCGCCCTGGAGGAGTGGGCCAGCTGCTTCGGCATCAAGGAGCGTAAGTACTCTGTAGGGCAGCAATGGGGGTGCGGGGGACACTGAAAAGCACCCCTGAAACCCCCACTCTGGATGGGGCAATTCATTATAGCTGGTGCTGGGTGAGGCAAAGCAGGGGAGAGAGGGGAGGGCAGACCACGGGAGCAGTGGGACCATGGCAGCATCCACCTCCTAACCTTGGTTCTCTTCCTTCCACAGAGGACGTAGACAAGGATCTTGTGATCTAAACGCCTGGCTTCCTGCTCTGCTGCCAACTTTGTCTTATTTTAACCTTCCCACTTCCTTTGGTTTTGAAACCGCTTTTGTTTTGTTTTTCCCTGGGAACAAGGTGCTAATATAGATCTAAACATATGTAGTAACGGTGCTAAGAGAAATAACAGTCCTCATTCATAGCCTTATCTATTACCACTAGATTACTCGCTCAGCTATTTCCACATGCTCTTACCAGCCTTTTCTCTCTCTCTCTCTGACGTGTCTTTACCATTGACTGACTGTTCCTGTCCTACTGTCTCAGTATCCACTCTTGGATCAACTTCTCACTAACAGCACGTTCCTGGACACATCAGCGCAGATGCAAAGCCCTCTCAGCTGATTCACTGCCCCAGTTACAGATGCCCACAAGGGAAGGCAGAGCCAGAGCATGTAGGAGGATTGGGTTCTCAAGCAGAGCAGCTGCAGGTGACAATGTGGCCACCCAGCTCGTGGTAGGGAGGATGGAGATGGTGAGAAAGATACAGAGTGAAAGGATTTTGTTTTCCTTTATTATTTTTTTTTTCCATTCCCAGGGCTTGAATTTAGTAATTATTGGGCACAAAATAAAGGCCAATCGAATTAGCAAATAGGGAAGCACACAAAACTTAAGTAAGATGAAATCTTGTAAAATCACCTTGAAAAATAAAGGTTTGAAAGTGCTACATGCTTTGCCATCACTCAATGAACATACTGCTGTCGTGTTTTCTGTGTGAGATGGGATGTGGCCGCCTGTTCCCCCAGGGTGCCCGAGGCTTGGGGTTGTGATTCTGCTGTAGCTGAAATAAAGCTCTTGGCTCTCCCCAAGTCACAGTGCCCTTGAGCACTTCCCACATCTCTGCCTTGGTTGTGCTTAAATTCCAGCCCTGCGCTCCCAGGGAGACACCAGGGAAGCTGTGTCAGTCTTGGAAGGGAAGTTTCTGCCCAGAAAGAGGCGTGTTTACCACATGCTCAAGGGAAAGACTGTATTTTTTTCTTCCTATTGTGGATTTAAGGGATGAGTGAGATGGAAGGGAGAAGGTATTCAGATTTTGCTTTATAGAGAGTGTCCTGACAGGAATGAAGGGATGGTTAAATCTCAAAGGCTGAGAACTCTTTTTTTACCTCTGAATGTTCCCTGTGCCTTGTATTATTAAATTCCTGCCACAGTGTGAGCAACCTGATGAATCTCCGTAATAAAAAATACTGATTTAAAACACTGACAGTAAACAAGCCTGCCATGTTCCTCTGTTTCATCCCATCTCAGTGAGGGAGATTGCACATGCATCACCAGCCTCTTGCATGTGCTCAAGTTGTATCACAGGTATCCCAGTCCCAGGGAAAAGGTCCAAGGGAAGCTGAGGTGCTTCTGCCCATCACAGTCCATCACTGAAAACAGGCTCCTTGGGGGACATTGGATGGGTAAACACGTGGGCAAATGGAGCTGGAGCCATGGAGGCAGATGGGATCACTGCAGCAGCCAGCACAGACACATGACTCTTGGGCCCTTGGTTTCACCAGCAATAAAATCCCTGGGAAAGGCTAAAAGGCACAACAGTAGGAAAATAAACACTACCATTTGCATGGGCTAAAAATATCCCAAGTTGCAAGAGCTCTGGCTCAGCTGTGAGGTCCTTGTTGACAGCCCCTTGCTGGATGTGCTGTGCCTCCAGCAGAGCTGTCAGATCATATCCTGCACAGGGCCTCTCCTGGCTGCAGAGCCCTGGGCAGGTCCCATGGGGACAGTCACTTTGCAGGTGTGTTGCCAAGGTGTTTGACCCCAGTGGGAAAAGCTGGTGCCCAGAGGGGCTAGGGGAAGGTTTTCCCCTGCCCGTGACTCCTGCAAGATCCAGCTGGATGTGACCCACCTCCAAGCCAGGAGAGCTGGCAAGAGAGATCAGCCATCCTATGCAAACCTGCTTTCCACTTGCTCCCTCTCAGCCAAAAACTCCAGCTCCGCTCCTATGCCAGCACACAGCTCCATTCCTTCCAGCTCCAGCCCTCCTGCCTACACTGCTGGACAAACAGCTTTCATCCCATGCAAGGGAAGGCTTTCCAGCCCTCCTCTCTTCTTGTGAGGGAAAGAGTCAGCTCTAAATCCCAGCAAGCTCAGAAAAACTAGCAGGCTCCACCTTGAGAGTTGGTTATCATGGCTCTGGAAGGTGAAGAGACCAATCTCTAAGGCTATCATATCCCATCCCATGGGAAAATACTCATGAACCAGTGGTCTGGCTGAGCCCACAGGGCTCAACTCAGTGTTATTACAAGTGCAGCTGCCCTGGCTTTAACTGAGCATAAGAGTGAGCTCAGGAGGTTGCAGATGGGGCTCCCTCAACCCCTCAAAGGTCACACCTGAAGTATCAAGTTGCTGGAATTTCACTGCCTTGGGGCAAATGCCATACATGGGGTTACATCAGGACTTGAGGAATAAGTTGGCCTCTTTGAGCTTTCAGACCTAGACAGTCAGCAAGGGTGGAAGAGAACAGCCCTTTCCCTGTTAGAGCTGAAATCGAGCCTTCCCCTGCCTGCACAGCAGCAAAGAAACTCGCCTGTATTTCCAAGTGGAAATTCTCCCTGTGGTTAGTGCTGACTGAGGACACAGTTTGCAAACCTGGAAAAAAGGAAATAGAAAAATATCAGAGAGATCTGGATCCAAAACCAGCGCAGTCTGACCCGAGTGCTACAGTGCATCCACAGGCAAAGGAGGTTCTTCTCAGTGCAGTTACTCACTGAGCTGTGTCCTGCATTCAAGAGCAGAAAGATGGGGAAGACAAGATTCCTGTAGAGATTAGTGCTTTCCTGTCTGTTTTCTTCGCCCTTACTTTTATAAAAGAAGCAGACTGTGTCATAAATACTACATTAAAGTTTATGGCTTAAATATTCAACATGCAGGTGATCCAAAAAGGTGACAAGTCAGGATCACCATGACTACTCCACCGAGTAACTGAGTCTGTAGCCCGTGTTCAGGTACCCAGAGTGGTGAGGTTGATCCAGTTATCATTCCCAGTGGGTAAGGCTCTCTCACAGCAGTTCAAGCACACACAGAATTGCTGCTGAGCTGGAATCTCATCATGGGTCTGGCACAGGGAGTGTCCCACAGTGCCAGGACCACCTCCACTGCTCTACCCTGCTCCTGCTTGTGGAGCAGCTTCCAAACTGCCCATAGTCACTGTGGAGTCTTCCTTGGTCTTAAAATCTTTTACGTATTTAAAAGATGGACAAATTCAGTAAAAACACACCCAACCTCCAGTAAAGCGACAACGCAGGGGGAAAACACCTCGGGGAACGCATCTCCCTGCGGCCGGCCTGAAGGGAGGGCAGCAGGGAAGCAGGCACCCCTCTGCCTCCCGAAGTTGTGAGAGGCGCATCCTCCTCCTCCTCTTGCTCCTCCTGCTTCTGCTTGTCCTGCTCCTCCCCCGGCAGCGGCGCGGAGCGGCCGGCGGGGGGAGCGATGGGTCCGGGGATGGAGCCCGGCGCTGCGGGAAGGCTCTGCCGGAGCGGAGCGGAGCGGGCACATCGTCCCGGGGCTGCCCAGGCACCCGGCGGGAGGAGGAACCCGCTCCTGCATCCCCCAGTCCAGGGCTCTGCCCTTCCCAGCGGAGCGGCTCAGAGCCCTGGTCCCTCTGGGGGCTATATCCCCACCATGCTTGGCCATCCCANCCTTTTTCACTCTCATCCCTGGTCTCCATGCGCATCATTAAGATGATTCTGATCCATTTTCCTTTCTGTGCTTCATCTATGTAGAAAGTAATAGAGTGGATCTTGCCATCAAACTCTATTAAGTCACAGTGTCTCAAATTTATATTTAAACCTGTTTTTGCCAATACCTTTACCAGTGATTCTTTAAGTGACCTAAGCCATTAATTCCTGACACCACCCCATCTCACTCAGAGGTGCCTGAGAAGCCACGACTGTTCCAGAGCACAGACCATTTTTCAGTCTAAAGGACACATGGCTTATGTGATTCCGGGCTCTGTGTTTTGTGGCTCGGTCTGTCTGTCTCAGTACCATTTCCTCTAATTTTTGAACCTACTGGCTAGTTTTAACTTGATTTGATGGGGCATAAAACCACAGAGATGGCTTTCTTCTGGGTGGTTTTAAGACAGACACAGAGAGAGGATGCAGACAGAAGGACAAGTACTTCACTGCCCAGTGCTGCTGAAGTCTAACAGGAGCTGGGCAGTGTCTGATGCACTGGTGCCAAGGTAAATGGATGGTAGGTAACTATCTGTGTCAAGGACTGACTATCCAGTTTCTGCATTGACCATGGAGAAGCTACATTACTTTCTATTTCATGTCCCACCACATAAAACACGGTCATTTCCCAATTAAGTTCATTTTTTGTCAGCCTCAGTATTATGCTCCTAATCAAAGAAACTCTGATTCTCTGAATCTTGGGAAACAACTCGCCCCAGGACACATTTTTATGTGCATTCCCTACATTTTTCTTAATTTCATATCATATTCCTTTTGATCGTTGCTTCATTTGGACTCAAGAGACTGTACAAGTCTCTTGTTATTTCTTGTCCAAACACCTCTTTGATCACCTTTACTGCCTGGGTTTTGGAGACTTTGCTGCCATCAGCTGTGGGGTCAAAATTCTCTGTGTGGAAAGCCAGGCCTGATGCAGTGTGATGGTCACTGTCTCCGGCTGCCCAGGGCAGCCACGGCAAGACAACCATGCCCAGCAGGACAGTTCTCACTGGCTGGGGCTGTGCCTGACACTCATAGGGCTTTTCACAGCCAGGAGGAGTGTAAAAATAGCAGAGGATTCCTAAACGGAGCATCCAGTCCTGACCAGCCACGCGCTGCATTTCCCTCCCATGAAATGAAGGTCCTCCTGGAAACTGGAGGCTCTTTCTCCCCCAACACTAATGTCCCCAGGAGAGCTGCTTTCGCTCAGAAGTGCCTGAGCTGGATGCAGACTGAAAGCTGGGTTAATATCTGGGGCAAGTATCACCACTTGTTTGCTCTGCTCCCTCTCCCTGAAGCATCTGCTGTTGAGAGCAGAGATGAGTCAAGGCAGACCTTTGGTCTGATCCAGTCCTGCTGCTCTCCTGCACTAACCGCACCTGCAATCATGCCCTGTCTGCTTGGGCTTGAGCAACAGGATTCATCCTGCAGGATTCCTGTTGTTTCCTCCTGGTCATGGTGTCCTTAATGAAATCTTTACCTTATCTGTGATCAGATGATTCCCCCATCATTTGTGAGCCAGCTCCAAGTTTTCACTCTGGTGCAGATTTTCATGCCCTTCAAAGAGCCGTTCCCTACTCTGAGCACTGCCCACATGCTGTCTCTTTGGTGAGCCTTTATCCTGCTCCACAGGAATAATTTCCTTTTCCTTTACAGCTTGCTCATCCAAGTGGGATGCTGGAGTATTTTACTTAACATGTCTTGTTTGCATCCTTCTCTAGCCTGGCAGCTGGCATCAGATGAACTACCTGTGGCAGGAAGAAACATGCTGGAATAATCAGAGGGGAAATCTGGAGCGCTCCAGAAGTTTGCTCCTCTTCAGAGGCAGATCCCATATCCCTCGCACATTAACCATAACACAGGGCCTGTCCATNTCCCATCCCATCCCGTCCCGTCCCGTCCCGTCCCGTCCCGTCCCGTCCCGTCCCGTCCCGTCCCATCAGTGCTGCTAAATCCTTTCCTAAAACCGCTGATCATATCTGAGGCTAAGTTTGTCAAGAAGGGTTCACGCTGAACCTCGTGACTCAATGGGAGGGTCTTCCTTACCTTTTTCACTCTCATCCCTGGTCTCCATGCGCATCATTAAGATGATTCTGATCCATTTTCCTTTCTGTGCTTCATCTATGTAGAAAGTAATAGAGTGGATCTTGCCATCAAACTCTATTAAGTCACAGTGTCTCAAATTTATATTTAAACCTGTTTTTGCCAATACCTTTACCAGTGATTCTTTAAGTGACCTAAGCCATTAATTCCTGACACCACCCCATCTCACTCAGAGGTGCCTGAGAAGCCACGACTGTTCCAGAGCACAGACCATTTTTCAGTCTAAAGGACACATGGCTTATGTGATTCCGGGCTCTGTGTTTTGTGGCTCGGTCTGTCTGTCTCAGTACCATTTCCTCTAATTTTTGAACCTACTGGCTAGTTTTAACTTGATTTGATGGGGCATAAAACCACAGAGATGGCTTTCTTCTGGGTGGTTTTAAGACAGACACAGAGAGAGGATGCAGACAGAAGGACAAGTACTTCACTGCCCAGTGCTGCTGAAGTCTAACAGGAGCTGGGCAGTGTCTGATGCACTGGTGCCAAGGTAAATGGATGGTAGGTAACTATCTGTGTCAAGGACTGACTATCCAGTTTCTGCATTGACCATGGAGAAGCTACATTACTTTCTATTTCATGTCCCACCACATAAAACACGGTCATTTCCCAATTAAGTTCATTTTTTGTCAGCCTCAGTATTATGCTCCTAATCAAAGAAACTCTGATTCTCTGAATCTTGGGAAACAACTCGCCCCAGGACACATTTTTATGTGCATTCCCTACATTTTTCTTAATTTCATATCATATTCCTTTTGATCGTTGCTTCATTTGGACTCAAGAGACTGTACAAGTCTCTTGTTATTTCTTGTCCAAACACCTCTTTGATCACCTTTACTGCCTGGGTTTTGGAGACTTTGCTGCCATCAGCTGTGGGGTCAAAATTCTCTGTGTGGAAAGCCAGGCCTGATGCAGTGTGATGGTCACTGTCTCCGGCTGCCCAGGGCAGCCACGGCAAGACAACCATGCCCAGCAGGACAGTTCTCACTGGCTGGGGCTGTGCCTGACACTCATAGGGCTTTTCACAGCCAGGAGGAGTGTAAAAATAGCAGAGGATTCCTAAACTGAGCATCCAGTCCTGACCAGCCACGCGCTGCATTTCCCTCCCATGAAATGAAGGTCCTCCTGGAAACTGGAGGCTCTTTCTCCCCCAACACTAATGTCCCCAGGAGAGCTGCTTTCGCTCAGAAGTGCCTGAGCTGGATGCAGACTGAAAGCTGGGTTAATATCTGGGGCAAGTATCACCACTTGTTTGCTCTGCTCCCTCTCCCTGAAGCATCTGCTGTTGAGAGCAGAGATGAGTCAAGGCAGACCTTTGGTCTGATCCAGTCCTGCTGCTCTCCTGCACTAACCGCACCTGCAATCATGCCCTGTCTGCTTGGGCTTGAGCAACAGGATTCATCCTGCAGGATTCCTGTTGTTTCCTCCTGGTCATGGTGTCCTTAATGAAATCTTTACCTTATCTGTGATCAGATGATTCCCCCATCATTTGTGAGCCAGCTCCAAGTTTTCACTCTGGTGCAGATTTTCATGCCCTTCAAAGAGCCGTTCCCTACTCTGAGCACTGCCCACATGCTGTCTCTTTGGTGAGCCTTTATCCTGCTCCACAGGAATAATTTCCTTTTCCTTTACAGCTTGCTCATCCAAGTGGGATGCTGGAGTATTTTACTTAACATGTCTTGTTTGCATCCTTCTCTAGCCTGGCAGCTGGCATCAGATGAACTACCTGTGGCAGGAAGAAACATGCTGGAATAATCAGAGGGGAAATCTGGAGCGCTCCAGAAGTTTGCTCCTCTTCAGAGGCAGATCCCATATCCCTCGCACATTAACCATAACACAGGGCCTGTCCATGCAGATGTTTTCCATGCTGGCAAACTTCAACCCCCAGCCATGGAAACTCACTTCCCCTGGAGATCTTGGCATGCAGGACAGACAGGAAGGAGCTTGAAGATAATCCCCCTCCCTATGCAAAGACCAAAAGAGAAAGGGAGGAAAAGACCATCCTCCTCTCCTTGGCTATCTCCACATAAAACTTGGCAAGGGTGAAAGTGCTCCACGTTCAGCTCCACACATGTAAACCCCTGCCCGTGCTGCTGCCCACACGGGCAAACCCTCCAGGGACGTGCACACCAGGGAGTGCCAGCACTGCTGGGCTCAGCCCAGCAATCCCACCCCACCGTGTTCCTCCCTTGTCCCACTGCCTGCAGACCCTCACCACCACCACCATGCAGCTGCAGTGCCATGGCAGTGACGCCCTGGCAGATCCAGCCCTCTTACTCTGAATGGTTTGTCACCCTATGGATGCTCAACTGTTAGATGAGGAGGAATGCCTTTGGAATGGAGCTGTGATGGGATGTCCGGGTACCTACACATTGCTGCCCCAGCAGCCAGCCCCTGCTCCACAGCCCCAAGCTCAGGGCTCTGCTGGGGGCTCCCCTTTCCCTTCACGCTGGAGCTGTGGCTGCCTTCCCTGCCTTTCGCCTCCAGCTGTACCTTTAACATGTGTGGGCAAACCCAGGCTCCTGAATGCAACTCGGTTCAAGGCAAAGGTGTTGGGGCACGTTCCATCTGGGAGAGAAGGAATGGTTGAATTGCTGGGGAAAGGCCAGCCCTGGACTGCTAAAGCTGGGAGAGGCCTGGCTTCCTCATCCAACCCCATCTGGGGAGGCTTGTGAATGGACCCAGGGAGGAGCCAGCGAGGGATTGGACTGGTTCTGCTTGGCAGGCACAGGGACAGAGGAAACAAGACGGGGTTGAGACATGCCCCCTGCAGAAGGTTCCTTCTGTGAGGGTGCCAAAGGATCTGTAAAGAGAGTGAATGAACCTGCCTTGGCAACCCCGCAGTTGCTTCTTTGTAAATGTCTCCTCTTTCTTTCCAGGTGAGAGAGCAAAGATCTTCTCCTTCCATTCAGACAGAACCAAAACCACATGGCAGAGCTGTGCTTCACACACACGTGTCCACACCCCCACACAAACAGGGTTTCTTCGGTTATCTGACAAGTTTCCACTTCTCCTTCTGTGTTTTGTTCCCTCTCTTGCTTCTGCCTGGACTCAGCTCATCCCAGTCAGTTACACCAAAAGTAAGGCTGAGTCCAGGTGGTTGTGGCTCTTCCCAGCTCCACACCAGCCCCACGGCAGCCCACGGGCATCCCCACAAGCCCCACAGAGAGCAGGATCTGGGCTTGTTAACCTGAGTGACAACCCTGTGGGTGCCTCCATATGAGAGTCATCCATTCAAACCCTGCTGCCAACCAAACCCCACGTCCATCTCTGCACACCCTCTCCCTGCCTCCCTCCCATCCCACCGAGCTACCTGCTCAGGGCCTGGGGAGGCAGCTGCCCCCAGGCTGCTCTCCACAGAGGGTTGGAGAGCTTCTCTAAGCACCCCAGGCTCTGTAGGGTTGGACACCTGTCTCTCCTGCCCATTTGCCAGCCTGTCTTCTCCAGAACCCATAAGACTTCCCAGGAAATGCTGGAAGGGATTTTCTGCCTCTCTCTGTTGGGGTTTCTGGGAGCCAGAGAAACCTCCCCCATATCTCCAGATCTGAATCACCAGAGACGTGCTACAGCCAGCAGCCACCCCAGCACTAACCCCGTCTCTCTGGAGTGAAGTCAACCTTACCCCAGAGCTAAACAGGAGGCTCTGCTCCCCACCTCCTTGGCAAGCCCATTGCTCACCCACAGGGGAATATCAGCCTTCGTTTTCCTGGCCCCATCAGTCTCTCCTTCCCCTTCTCAGTCACATGTGCTGGAAAACAGCAAACACTGATCTCTCAGGACATCTTCCTACAAAGACCCTGCCTATGACCTCTTCCTAGAGACCTGCAGAGGAGCAAGGTTAAAAAACATGAGCACAAATTGAAGGGTTTCAGCTTTCCAGCTGAGTTGATTTATATGCAGGCACCCTAGGAATGGGATTAGCTTCGGGGTTCAGCTCTTATCTAGGCACTTTTAGTTTGACCCTGAGTTCCTGAAGAAGAGATGGACGGATTTCTTGTAGATTATTTAGGGCAGCCTGGCAACAAATTTTTCTTCCTTGCAGAACTCAGAATTAAGACGTGCTGCTTTGGAAGTGGTGAAATGATGACCACACAGGTAATCATTGGAAAAAAAAATTCAAAACCTCCCACTGACTTTTACTCATTTCTAGTTTTCCTCATGTTGCTCAATTCCAGTGCCTCCCATTTCTCCTGACTCTGATGAAGACAAGAGCGATTCCAGCACAGGGAGGCATTCATTGACCAAGTTCTTCAACCTTTTATTTATTTTCTCATCCACCCACACGTGGCCAGGCTTCGATTCTCTGAAGAATCAGCCCCTTGGCGTTCTTGGAGATTCATGTACAGCAATAATCAGCACAGATGCCCTCAGCAGGGCTGAACTGTTTGCAGGAGGGAGTGCTGATTTCTTGGTGGGACGCCAATGAATGATCTCATCTTAGAAAGGAAGCCAGAAATCACCATCTCCACCGGGCAAATCATGGTGTTTGCTGTCACCTGCACAGACCACCCCAAGCTCTCTGCAGATGGTCTGTTGTGCCTTTCCACCCCTCAGTCCCACCAATACCTCCACATTCTTCAGCTTTGATTTCTTGGCAGAAGTAGTCAGGACAGCTTCACCACTGTGACTGCTATGAGAGCCAGTCTACCATCAAATACCAACTGGACATCAGGCAAGCTGTCCAAAGAGTAGAAGAAAACCAGTTCAGTGTCTGAGTAGCAAAACAAACCTCACAGAGGGTGGCACAAGCAAGTGCTCTGTCTGACAAGGGCTGGGCTGGCACCCATGATGTGGTGGATGTTGTTGAGCGAGAGGCAGATCATGTATCCCTGCAACAGTCCCATCCCTGCACTGTCCCTTCCCTTTTCCCTGCCCTTGTGCTGGCAGGGCAGCCTTGCCATCATCCACAGAGCTGGATGCTGTTCTGCGCTCCAGGTATTGTCCCAGTCACCCCTTCTTTCTTCAGCTGTGGGACTTCCTTTGCAGCCTCAGGCAGCAGCACAGCAATGGCACCATGTTGGGGCACCATGTCTCTTGTGAAGACAGCAGTCCTCAAGATGATCCTTCTCAGCCCTTTGGGAGGAGACTGATCTTCTTGGCTCACCATGGCTTTAATTTCTAACCCAACCCCATTCCTGTCTGCCTCCCAGCTGTGTTTTCCAAAAAGGAGGTAAATTCTGTCTTTGAAACTTATGGTCACTCAGCCTCCATCAGTCATGCTGCAGCCACAGCTCTACTTTAGACTGAGCTCTCAAGCTTTTCCTTGCTGACACAGCCTGCTGACCTCCTGGAAGCAATGAGTGAGAGCAGCCTGCCAAGGTCATGGAGAGGATAGGGAAGAGATGTGGTTTGTGCATGTCCACAGACACCCATTGCAATGGTCCCACTGCCAGTGGCTCAGAGGCTCAGACTGGTTGGGAGGAGATCACTCCTCAAGGTACCTCCCTGATCTGGGTGCACCCTCTGCAGCAGGGACGCTCCGTGGTGGAGTGAAGCCCTCCTGGCCTTGGCCCTCCTGCCTCTCACATGTGTCCATCTTCTTAGAGAGAGAGCTTGTCTTTGTTCTTCCTATCCTGTGATTTCTTTTTTCCCCTCCTCTCTGTGTCTCCATCCAGTCGTCCAAACCTCTGGCTCTTCCTTCCAGATTCTGTACCACATTTGCTGTTTTAATTCTACATTCCAGTGCCTCTTGCCACAGCCACTCATTTCACACATCTCATCTAATTATTTTCACTCTATTTCTGTCATTCACAGGAATATCCCTCACTGGTTCCATTTCCCTTTTCAGTTCCAACCCAAAAACCGCTCCCACCCCTCTTCTGTCTGCTCTCTCTGCCCACCTCCACCCACAGCTTCCAACAGCACTGCCTACCTCACAGCTCACTTTCATCCCTCCCATCTTCAAGCTCTTTAGAAGGGTAGGGAGCCACTGGAAAAGGTCTGCCCTTTCAGAGAGAGATCAGTCTGACCCAGACACCCTTCCATGAGTGCAACAGCCAGACAGACAGCAGACATACTTTGGTGGGAGAAACTGGGGTCCATTGGTGACTGCTTTTGGTCTCCTGGTCTGGAAAGCCCTGTGGGACCTCCTATTCTCCCTGCCTATCAGCCACTCTTTCCGGATAGCCCAGGGTACCCTCAGCCGAATGTGGTGCAGCTCCTTCTCTTTGTTTCTTTTCCAAACCTTTCCAACACCTTTGTTCCCTGCAGATTTCAAATTGCTGAAAGATTTATAAGACCGCAGTAAATCACAAGATGCAACACCCAAACGGGGCTTTAATTATCATCACAAAGGTATTAAATGTGCATCCAAAAAGAGAGGGGGACTGCTCATCTCTCCGTGGGTATAATTCCCTGTTGATGTATTTGGGTGCATCTCTTCCCCCCACCCTGCATATTTGTGTACCAGTGCATGAATTCATCTTTGAAGGCTTTACAAGAATGTGCAATCTCTGTCTTTTATGTGCTTCCATATCTTTTCTCATCTTGATTAGCAGTCCTCCCCTTTAGTCATGTTCATGTTATGCCAAGAAAGGCATCATGCACATACATGGGGAAGAGCATAAACTGGTGTTTACTACCTCAAGATATATTTCCACATAAATACATTCTGCATCAACGGCTGCTTGAGCACCTTAGGAAGATGTTTCCGCACATGTGTGTGCTCATGTATTTATTCTCTGTACCTAAAACCACTCATTCCTGGACATGCACAACTTTGGCATGGTTTCCTCTATTGCTGGTTGGTGTTGTATGTTCAGATCAGCACCATTCCCCACCAGTCTGCCCCAGCCTCTGCATCCCAGCTGCCCAGCAGAAGAGAAGGCACAGATGAGAAAATCTGGTGTATTTTCCAGGTCACTTGTTTTATTTACACCACCTACCTTAGGTTAGCCTAAGATGCCCAACTTTGAAGCTTTGAAGGCAAACCCTTGATCCTAAAAACACACAAATGTCTACGTTCTTTTCCTTGGAATTAATTCTGCCTTCAGAACTGGCTTTCATCCAAGACCCTGGCAGAGAACAAGACTCCTCCACCTTCAGTTTACTGTCTCCTGAGCCTCACAGAGGTCCACATGTCTCCTTAAGAATAAAAGCACATTCAAAAAGGTTGACTCTTCTGTGTAACACCACAACCTGCGGCCACTTCACCTTTACCCTCTGTTTACACAGTCCATACATGAATAAATCCACAGCAGAAAAAGACTTTGGCTCCCATTTCCTTGCTGCTCCATTCCTGTATAAGCAAGAGCAAGTTGTGTCCATCCTGCTGTTGTTTCCATGTTCCCTACAGCCATTCTGTCCTTTGGTAATTTTGGACAGAAGCACCTTGGAAATTATAAACCACAAGGTAACATAGAGGGCCCTTTCAGTGCTGCTGGCAGGCAGGCTTTCTTTTCTCTGTCCTTAATGATTTCAGGTATGTAGAGGAAGGAGATAAATCAGAGATATCAGATATGTGAGGATCCACACATTCTCCTGTTCTGCCAGAAAACAAAGAGCTGAAGAATTTCAAGTCCTGCAGCCAGGAAGCAAATGTCCCTGCTGTGCACTGTACGGCTCATGTCCATGAACACACACTATGCTGGATATGCTGGGCCATATTTGGCCAAGGTGCTGGAGCCCAGCCTGGCCAGCAGGAACACCACCTGCCACAGGGAGACTCCTGGCCTGCCCTCCTCTCCAGGAGCACCACAAGCTTTGGCTCAAAGCACATGTTTTTGGGAGCCAGGACCTGTCCCTTACTGTCCACACCAGCTACAGCCAGTGGTGCCTGATGGGTCCCAGCTCTCCTTGGTGCAGGAGCTGCAAAGGTTGATCTGCCCTGGGATGGGTTCCTGAGGGCACAGAGAAGAGTGTAAATAGCCAAGGGGCTTGGCTCTCCTCCCAGCTCTGGACAGCCTGGGCTTGCTGGTACCCCAGCCCAGGGAGCTTCCACAGGTGCCCACAGAGCTCAGCTCCACCACACTTCCACACACGGCTCTGCTGCCCTTTCTGCCACAGAGTATGTTCCTTACTAATTCTTTTATAATTTCTCCAATTAACACAACATTCTGCTTTTTGCACAGGGAAATCTTTTCCAAGTGCCTAACAAAGCCATGCCCCGTAATTTTCTATTCATTTGGGAATCCTGCATGCTGCTGAAGCTGATACTACAATGAGCTGTGCTAAGGACTGGCAGAGAGCACATGGTGGCATCTAAAGTAGAATTTCCTCTATAACCAGCTTAGGGAGTATTAAGGGCACATTAATAGCAATCTGGGCCTGGCTAAGGATCAGCCAGTGCTGATCCACATCTGAACACCTCACACTGCCAGACTCCCCAGCAGCAGCGAGCAGCAGAGCCAAAGTGCATCGACATGAAGGGGTGTGTTCCCAGCTGCAGCCAGCCTGGGCTCCTTGCACCCTGGGGCTGTGAGCATGAAGTTCTCTAGACTTAAAACTGGATAAAAAACCTGGCCCCAAGCTTATCTCAGAGCAGACCTGTGTCTGGTGATGGTGTCTCTGTGCAAGAGTTACAGCTTCTGTGTTGGACCGTGCCCAGGTCTGACCAACGTTAAATGAAGGGACAAGGGGTGGCAGATGGACAGAGAGAGAAGCAGCTCAACCAGGTGTGTGTTATTTAGTGACAACAATGCAAAATAGAACTGGAGGAAGATCTATCCCTTGCACCCAGAACAAGACACGGCACTAAGGAGCACTGTGTGCCCTGCACTGTGCCTCCACATGGTTGTTCAAGCAGGACTCACCAAGCAGAGTCACAGCTGAGGCACTGGGACACCTGAAGGATTGCCCCTCCCCGGTTGTGCAACATCTGTGTGATTAGCATAGCAGCAAACTATTGCCCAACAATCATATCGAGGCTGCTCACGGTCCGTCTTTATACACACACACCAAACCATGTCAGTATTGGCCAATATTCATTAGATCTCACCCATCCATCTGTCTGCCTACATCTCTGCAACACTTGTGCTGAAGCTAACCAGAAGGCTGGGTTTCCCATGATCAGTCAAGAAACTGGTTATTTCTCAGTTCCTTCTCTCCTGGTGCTTCAGATTCCTCATTTTAAGGACTTTAACCCTCTGATTTGATATCCAGGATGTTCAAGATGGTCATAGATACCTGTCTGATAAAGATGGCATTTACATCCTTACATCAAAAGCAAGAAAAGTTCAGACACTAGTGATGAGGAATGACCTCATGCTCCAAGGATGCACGTGACTCCAATACAGTATCTGATTTATCACGAGATCAAACCCTAGACTTTGTCCTCATCTCATTTCCAGGTCAGGATGGCTCCAGGATTACTTATTTTGCATTAAGAATGAAACCTGACAGCAAGAAAGCGCAAGTGAAACAAGATGCTCTCCAGATACCAGGGAAAGCCTCTCAGAAGGCAGAATTACCCCAGTGGTCAGCTCAGGCACCTGAAGCCCACACACTCCCTCCAGACCCCTGGTGTATAAATCCTTAGATTAATTCCCTGTGAGAAGCTACCTAATACATGAGGACCTCTCCTAAACTTCAGTGGCAAATCTCCACGTTCAGCCCAAGTGGGGCAATGATGACACATAAGACTCATATTTTAGTGCAGCACTGGGCCTCATGGAGCTAGAACCTCCTTATTGAACCACACACAGAAAAAGGTATACCAGAGTCTGGAGAGGTGAGGATGCCAAATGGGAAGATGATTTATGCCAACATACCAGCCTAGGCTTTAAACCTCAGCCCACAGTGCTCTGATGCTGTGGCAGAAGGTCCCTTTGCTGCTCAGTGCCCACTGCACAGGCTGTTTGCTGGCACACATCTGAGTACAGCCAGGCACAACCCTCACTGTGAGAGGAGGGACACAGGCCTTTCAGCCGAGCTTTCTTCAGGCAGGTCCGGGAAATAAAACTCAGTGAGAGCTTCGCTCTGGGTGGCACCCACCGGAGATAATTGCTGCTGGATACTTGCCTGGGGCTAGGGAGAAGTTCCTACATCAGCACAGTGGAGCTTTTCCCCGGGTACCCCCCACTCCTTTACATCCACACCTTCCCCTTCCAAACTGCACCAGGGGAAATTCAGACACATGATGTGATCATTGCAAGAGCGTCCAGCAGCACGGCCGGCTGAGATGGGTGAAATCACAGTGCCAGCAACAGGAGCAGTCCCTACTCCCCCTCTCTGTGGCTCCTGCCTTTTCCCGCTCCCCCAAGACGAGTTCTGGTTTGTCCTGAGGTTTGCTTGCTCGCCTTGTTTATAGGAATGATAATTTTGGATGTGGTAATGGCAGAACTGTAGCAACATGCCTCCCTCCCACCCCCCATTCTCCACCAGAGGTGTGGGGCACAGAGCTGCACGCTACTGCAACCCAGCTATTTTGGGTCCTTGGAAGGACCCAGCTCCTCAACACTCACTCCCCAGCCTCCTGCTCACTGCTTTTCCTAATCCCAGCTTCCATGAGCAGACTGCAGACCCCATCCTGATCAGGACTGTAGCATGTCCTTGGAAAGCCTACCCACAGGCTGCCATGCTCCATCGCCCTTGCTGCAGTAACAGGGGTTGAACCAGCTCTGGGTTTCACCTGATTTATTCCATATGGCCCTGTCCCACACAGGTCTAATAAATCATGAACCAGGTTCTCAGAATAATACTAATGGCTGTGTTTATAGTCAGCAGTTTGCAGGAAATTCCCTCCCCACACTTATCAGTGTCAGGTTTATCATTTAACTTTCAGGGGCTGCAATTTTATTCTTGATTCCCGTGCCAGAAATACATGAGCTGCAGGTCTCTCGCCTTGCCCAAGAGATGTGTATCAGAGATTCATCCCCTGCAGTTATTGATCATATGAATTACCACAGCACCTCACAGCCCTTGTCCTGAGATGCCTCAGCACCAGCTGCATGCACGTGCATGTGTCTGCCAGTGGTAATGGCAGGAAGAAGGTGCCTGCAGGATGGTGACACCACCAGGGTGAGGTTGGGACCCCTCTTCCCAAGCCCAGGAGGGAACAACCCATTGCTTAGTATCAAATAAAAGTTGCTTGGCTGGGTGGGATAAGCAATCATGCATCTTGAGAATGAAGGCAGCATGCAGAGTCTGATGTGATGCAGGGTGGGGACATACCGATGAGTGCATCAATTCTGTCTTTCAGGGACCTGTTTCCAGGTCAGACACAGCTTTGCTGTTGTCCAGATCACTCCTTGGGCAGATTGAATGTTCCCAGCAGCAAGGCCCAACAACCCTGGCCAATATTCTCACTAGAAAACTCATGTCAGATTCACAGCCAAGCATGGAGCAACTCCACATGGGGAAACCCAAAGGTGGGCTGACTTTAGGCCCCAACACCTGTGTCCATGCATCAGTCCTGCCATTCCTCTGAGTGCAGGAGGCTATTCAGTGACTGGCCATAAGGCTACTCTGACCTGATAGAGACATATTTTTGCAAATCCTGTCTAAACAGATGCTACCCTGACTTATCCATCACATCAGCTTTTAGGGGAGCCCAAAGCAGCCTTACTCTCAGCTCCCAACTCTCTTCTGCCAGGACCTGGTAGTGCAAAAAGGATTTTACTCCAAGTGAGTAATGCTCACCATGCTACAGAGTACACAAAAAGCCATCAGGTCATAGAGGGAGATTCACCAAGTGGTTTTCCTTTACAACTGATGCCATTGTCACAACTTGTATTTATTCTAGTAGTTCTTAAATTAGATGTTCTTAACTGCTCTGGGCCAATGCACAGCCAATGCAGACCACAGCAAATGAAACAGCACAACAGAAAGAGCACAATGAAAGTTTGCTCCATCCACTCAAAATGCCACCCACTGCCTGTGGGAGACGACAGCTGGGCAGGCAGGATGGCCCTGTACCAGCTCCCCCACTTGGAAAATCCCCAGCCTCCAGCTCCAGCGGGCAGCTGTGGGAACTGGCAGAGAGATCAGCCCAGCATCAGCCCAGCACATGACAAAGCAGAGGTCCCCTCTGCAGTGGCCATGTCCCAGCTTGCCAGGAGCATCAGCAGAGAACAAGCCACCGGGCTAGAGACAAGCTGCAGCCCATGCAGTCAGCACAGGGCAGGCTCAGCCGCTCTCTGCTCCAGCAGGGACAGCTGCTGGAGTGTCCTGCGAGCCTGTACAAGAGCAGCCAAGTGCTTCATCTCCTCCTGAGTCTTCCCCTGCAACCCAAAACCCGAGCATTGTGTTGCAAAGTGGCTGCAGTCCCAAGTGCAGGAGGAAGGTTGCCCTGCCAGTGAATCCCCAGCCGCGTTCCCCTTCTCCTCTCCTTCCATTCCCCTTCTCCTCTCCTCCCATTCCCCTTCCTGCTCGCAGCAGGCAGGGCTGGGTAAGCCACTCCTGGGTGATTCACTCCCCACCAGGCAGAAATGCTTTCTTGGATACACACAGCTGGGCACAGGGAAGAGGCGCAAGCCCTCTGATCCGAGCTGAATCACTGCGCCCCGACTGAGCTCCTGCATGCAGGGACAGGGCTCCCACCGAGGTCACGGCAAGGTGAGTGTAGCAACAGCACAGCCTGTGACTCACCGGCAGAGAAAAATGCCATTTGGGGTAGGAATTGGGAACGGAGGTGGAGAGCAACCCGCCCGGACACAAACCGGGGGTGTAAGGCATGGAAACACCCAGGTCTGTCTCGGGGCGATGAGGAGAACAAAGGCGTGAGAGCAGTGAGAAGGCTCAGGGAATGGTGTCGGGTGTGCGAGTCTGTCCAGGGAGCCACGGGCTCCTCATCACACTGACAAGGCTGCTGCATCCCAGCCCTGTCTGAGCTCAAGCAGAAAAGATCCTCATCCAGCCACAGTGCTGGGAGTTCCTCCTGTTTTTTCAGGACAGGATTTACCCACAGAAGCCTCCACGTCAGCAGGATGCTCACCCAGGGTTTGGGCTGGATGATGCCGGGTGCATCTTGCCGAACTCCGCTGGGGAATCAGACTCCCATGCCAGACAGTGGCACTGCCACGCTCTGGGAAAACCAACCCATGGCACGTTGGGGCAGCACCTGTGCCCCAGCAGTGAGCCAATGTCCCCAGCACCCAGATGCCTCCACGGGCACTGCTTTGGGTAATTCCAGTGGCATGCCTTGCGCTTGCCCTACAGGGCAACAGACTTTTTCCCACACCCATGTTTTCTTGCTTGTCCCTGAAGGCAAGGCAGCCTTGATCAGCATTTCCATGTTGTGTTGCAACAAGACACAAACTCCCTCGAGTCAACTGTCCCAACAGCTTCGCCAGGGGCAGCGGGAAAATGGGCAGAGGTTCCCGGTAAGGTAACAAGGCTTTCCTAATTCCTGCCAGGAAATGTGTGCCCCTAGTCCAGGGCACAGCCTGGTCCCTCCTTTCAAGGGGAAATGCTGGCTGGGAGCATCAGTGCTGAGGTGACAAGTCGTGATGGAAAGATAGCAGGATGTCCTCCCACACCCCTCCAAGACAGCTGGATTTCCCCCGGGAACTGCAGAGGAAGGGAAACAGGGTGCCATGAATCACCCACAGCCAGGGTGGCAGAGGGGCTCCCCTGTCTCCCTCTAGTAACTGCAGACCTCGGAAGATTTCAGGTTAATTATGCTGGATCATTAGCTCAACCTGCAGCTCCTATAGTTCATGGAGCCCTGGGACTTATTGTCCCAGAGGGCATAGCCCACAGCATTCCCAGAGCACTGTCCCCAGAGTGGTGGCAGTGCATGACACTGCCAGTGTATGACAGCATGTCAGAGCAGGGCTATGGAGCCAGAGCCCTGTTGTGCAAGATGGAGAGCAACAAAACAGTAATATCCAGGCACATCTCCATTGGGAATTTCTAAAAAAAAAAAAAAANCTAGGCCTGGAGAGCAGCTAAGAATCGTTATTAAATAAATTAATTAGCTCGGCAGAGCCCGCCAGGTACTGAACACTTTCCACTTCCAAGCAGGTAAATGAGTCCGTGGGAACAGAGGCTGCTCCACGCCTGCCAGGCAGCACAACCTGCATTTTAATGGTAATGCAATTTCTGCAGCTCTGCCCCTGGAAGCAGCACAGCGGGAGGTGTGTCCCCCCAGGAGGGACCAAAGAGCCCCCCAATGCCAGGGATCACAGCTACCTCTCTGTGGGCCCGGATGCAGGAGAAGGGGTTTGTGGCAAAGGGATGTCTGTGCTTGGCATGGCCTGGAGCTTTCCCTGATGGGAAGCAGCAGGTCTGGAGCCAGGGCTGTGGTCGGGTGGCACTGAGCAAGGCTGGGGGGTGAGATGTGCCCCACGTGCAGGGCTGAGCATCACCTTGGAGAGCACAGCCCCAAGCTTTGCATCACCAGCTGCTGCTGTAGGCAGGCAGAATGCCTTTGATCCCCTCCCCAGCCCTATCTCTCTGCCTTTAAACTCCAGCTTTTGTCACCCTGGGGTCTGGCAGGAGCAGGCTGTGTAAAGACTCCTCTCCCATCCTAAGTGCAGCTGATACTGGCAGGCACGAGTCAGGCAGGGCAGGTGACAGGGCAGTGCTGCCTTCCCTGCCACCTATAGGTGTAAGCTTGGCTTTGGTTCTGATCAGCAGGAACTGACCCAGGGCCAGGCTGTGGGTCAAAGCACACTGAGAAGAGTCAAAGGAAGAGGAAAACAGGAGCTGGGGAGGGAAGGTGGAAGTGGTAAGACAGGACTCTCATTCCCTCTATCCTCCCTCCAGGGCAGGTCTGGATACAATGACCCTTCCTGCCTCTCCTGCTCCGTATGTTATGCATCAAAAGGTGTCCAAATCCCTGTCCTACACCAGCTTTGTAAAACCCCAAGTATCTCAAGAGGGCTGTAGAAAACCCACTGAAAAACACCAGCAGTGCTCCAGCCTCTCTTTCCAAAGCAAGCTCTCATCAGGGAAGTGGGGAGGAGGATCTCTGTTGTAAGAGGAAGTTCACAATTACAGCACAAGTCATTACTGGAAAATAAAATTCCCTGGCACGTTGCAAATAAAATCTGAATTCCCCGGTCTGGGGTACAAGACAGCCCACAGCCTTCATTCCAGGGCCCATTTGAAAGATAAAATGAGAGGATATTTATGATGGCGGAGACAGATAAAAGTTGGTAGGGGAAAAACTCCAGGAGGGCATTTCAGACAGTGAATATTATATCCAAGACAGCACAAGATTCCCTTGCAAAAAGAAGTTCCCAGTGAAAATGCATTGCTGAAAACTCCTGAAATTAAATCTCTGCATGCACACACCCCCTGGTAATCTGAGCAGCACTATTGCAAACTGCCCCAGAGAGCACGATCATGTTGTCTCTTCCTCTCCTTGGGGGAAGCAGGGTTATTCAGTCACTGAGAACCTTTAAACAGCCCTTATTTTTCACTGTGGGTGAGGGCAGCTGTTTGCAGACAACAGCTGTGTCCAGGGCATCCAGCTGCTGCAGCATACCAGGGTCATTGCCTTGATTCCAACTCTGGGGTACCAAGAGTGACCCCACAAACAAGCAGCCAGTGCTCTTCCCACCCAAAACCCATGGCCATTGAGGTTGATTCCTTGTTGGACCCTGATCCCCACTCCGGATCAACCCTCAGCATTCCCCATGGGGGCTGTCCTAAGAGCAGAGCACAACCCAGCCCTCCAAGCGCCCCTGCCTGCCCATACAGATGTGCCTGTACAGATGTGTCTGCCTATTCCAACACATTACCTACTCTTTCCTCCCAGCCTTCTCCAGAGCCACAACAAGCCCCAGGATCTCCCCAGTGGGCTGCAGAAGCATCTTGTGTCACCCCACAGCTGAGCAATCCACAGATTTGCCATGACTTGGGTAGGATTAGGCAGAGCTGCTGCCAGGCTGAGCTGCCCAGGGAGGACAGATTATTCCTGCCAGGAGCCAAAGCTCTGAAAAGGGACATTGTCTCATGGATGATTTGCCATTTCCCCCTCACATACACACATACAAATCTGTAGCTCCAATCTGGTTTTTTTGTGAGGCACCTGCCACCACCTGCAGTCAGCGATAAGATCGGACAGGGATAATCAAGGGAAGAAGGGAGCAAAAGCTGGGCTGGTCAGCCAAACCTGGGATGCTCTGCAGAGGGGCTGAGCCCTGCCCAGGTGCTCAGCCTTGCCTGAGGCAGCCAGCTGCTCCAGGTGTTGCACACCGACCTGAGGGCAGCCCAGAGCAGAAGATGCTCTACTCCCCTTTCAGGCCAAACCCTGGCTTCCATCCCAATAGCTCTGCTGTGCCCAGGGCCATGTGTTCACAGTCCTTGCTGGAGGGAACAGGTTGCAATACCTCACTCCCCCTACCCAGCCCATCTTGGCTCAGGGCACACTGGCAGCTGGGAAGAGGCAGTGTTGGAACGGTGACCTCAGGCCCTGCAGGAGTGTGATTTGGGAAGGCAATGCACACTGTCCTGGCCTTTTCATGCAACCAAACCCCTTGCTGAGCCATGAGGATCAGGGCAGAGGCAACCTTCACTTTATCAGCAAATAAACTGCTTGGGGAGGGGGGTGCGTGTCTGATTTCAGGGGCCCTACAGCGGCAAATATAGACTCCCAAACACAGTCTGTTTAGCTCTTTAGCCACCAGTCTTCCCCAGGAGAATGAAAAGCTCAAAGCTGGTTTCACAAACATGCTCTGGCTGCTGAGCTCCATTCCTACTTCTCTTTGCCCTGTGAGATCCCCCCACACCCCTTGGCCATGGCAGCACTCCGCTCCTCAGCACAGCTAGTCCCACTGATGTGGACTTACCCTCATCCTTCTTCTGCGCCAAAACCAGCACTCCAGCCTGGCTTTGGTTACACCAAAGTGCTCTCAGAGAAGTGATGGGCAATCTCCTTTCCTGCCCTTAACCTCAACCTTAACCCTAATCCTAACCCTAACCTTAGCCTTAACCTCCAGACAGCCGCTCCCCTCCCCTTTATCAGGTCTATCAGCACACTCTCCACCTGCATCTTTTCCCCATCCTCTTTCTCTGCCAGCACAGGCCCCGCCTGAAGCTGATGCAGGCAGACCCACATCAGCATGGCACACATCAACATGACCTCTAAATTTTAAGAACTCAAATAAAAATGGGCATGAGAAATAAGCCAGCCTCCCAGGTGTACTTTTAAAGCTCAGTGCAAATGAATCCAGAGGACATTTTGCAAAAATCAACATTGCCTCCTGGTGCAGCATTTCAACTCTGTTATTAAAACACAGAAAGAAACTCACGGATTATGGAATGGCTTCCTACCAGGTATGGTTAATGGGTTAGATGTGCAGCGTAGTAAAGGGGTTGAAGAGTGTACTGTGGATTTGTATCTGCTGAACAAGGTAGGGTGACTGGGGCTGTGCCCCTGAGACCCTTGTGTCCCAGTGGTCAGGGCTGGTCCAGTTCCTGGGCACCAGGGTCCACCTGCTCCGCTGGGAACAGAGCAGGAGCGCCAGCTGGAGGAGTCACGTTCGCACCCTGGCTCCCTCCAAAACACTCACGGATGGTTTGGAACAGGATGCCAGAACCACCCATCATCATCCTTCACTTTTTCCCTTTAGTCTTTGCCTTAATCCTTTAATGAATTAAGTGGAGTAATTAAGCAGGATTTTTATTTCTTTTTAAAGTGAACGCGCACAAAAACGGAGATGGGTATTTTTGCTGTTTGAATGCCTAATATGATAATTAATGCAAAGCCCCTCAGCTTTAGGGATTCTCCACACCTCTTGCCCAGCCCTTTTTCTGTTTATCTTTCTGGCAGACTGCCTCTCGTATTTATTTCAACGAAGGTTGCCCCTTCCTCTTGCTCACGCTATGCCTGAACTGCAGTGATCCGGGGGAGGAGGGAAGGGTGGAGACTCAGAGCTGCTTCAAAGCTAAAGCCCTAACCCAATGACAATGGTGGAGAGCCCAGCCATAGCAGAAAATCAAGAAACCTCCTTTCTGGGGACACTCAGAGAGTACCACCACCCTGGGCCCAAGTCAGCATTGTGAGCAAAGCCCTGGCACCTCTCAGGGCTGTGTTACTTGGTGTTACAGCCATGGCAAAACAGAGGGTTTGCCTCTGCAAAGGAGGCTGGACAGGCTCACATTCCAAGGCAGCCCTTCCACAGCCTGTGTCTTCCGGTCCCACCAAACCTGAAAGTCCTCAGGCCCCTTCTCCCTTCCTCTGTTTCCCCTCACCCATTTAATCCCTGTCCAGCTTAAAATATTTGTAAGCATGGCTGAACATCTCAGTGCCTCACTGTCCCCAGCAATGAAAAGGAGGTTAACAGACCTCCTGCCTCCCTGGGAAAGTGCACACACTGGGAGATGACAGACATCAGGGGATGTTGTGGGCCCAGGTCAGCATCTCATGGGCCCTACCACTCCTGCTCTTATCACAAGTTTTGTGCCAAGAAGACTGTCAGCCCTACAGGCATTCTTATCCCCCCATCCCAGAAACGGTGGGAAGGAGCCCAGGACTGATAAAGATCAGAGCAGCACAAGTCAAAGGTAAACCTCTCAGACTGCTTGGACAAAGTGCTTCAAAGACAGGCAAAGCCTCACCTGTAGCTCCATGGGCTGTTACCAAATGTGGCTCACTTTAAAGCAGGCAGTGGGTCACCAGTGCATCCCAAACAGACTGTCCCATCTGAGCTGGATGCTCTCAGCACTAGGATTTGCTGTTTGGGTTGGGGAAATGCCTCTGCAATCTGCATTTCTCTCATGTTTCACCTTTTTTCTTTTTTTCCCCCAATTTATTTTTAACTTCTTCCTTTTTTCATGAAAACACACTTCCTGACACAAAAAGGTCTCAGTAAATGTTCTCTGACTCACTGAACTGCCCAAACAGATCTTCTGCCTCCACAGGAACTGGACCATCCTGTTTGTAGGTGCAACAGCCACCCTGAGCTGTGTGCCGAGGGCTGAGAAAAGCTGTTCCCATTGTGAAACACTCCCTGCCAGATGTGGGCAAGCCCTTCCTCACATCTGGAGAGCAGTCAGACATTTTGATTTTCTCTCTCTGTTGTTTGTGGCATTGTCCCAGAGCAGGACAAGCCTTGGAGATGAGGCTCTTCGCTCCTTTCTGCAGAGCAGTCCATGAGCTTTCTGTCTGTAGTACCATTGTTTTGTAAACCCAGAAGGAAGCCAATAACACCTCCTGAAAAGTAGCTTCACTGTTGGGAGAGAAGTTTATCTCCTCTCCTTTGCTGCGCTGTGAGAAAACAGTGGGAGTTTGGACAGTGGATTTGTTCAGTAGTACAAACTGAGTTATTTGGGCTGCTGGTACTGTGTTCCTTGGTGGCCACTGCCCTTCACAACATGCCTGAGACCTGCCTTTCTCTGTCCCGATGCTGCAGAGCTTGCAAAGCCTGCAGTGATCATGGCCAACTATAACAGTCAATAGACCTGATGACCCTCGCTTAGCTGTCCAGTCAGCCAAAGGAAACACTTTTCCCCTGGGGCTGCTGTACAAAATGCTTCAGAAATTAGGGAAATTGCTTCTACAACATCCCTGGGAAATCTCAGGGACACACCATCCATCAATATTTTGCAGTCTGAGACAATACCAACATCTCCTGCTATACTGGTACAAGCCCAGACACTGTGCTCTGGCTTCCTGTAAACAAAAGCTGTTTAGCTCTAAATTTTTCTTTTGGCTCAGGCTCCCCTGGTTCAGTGAGGATGGTATCGAGATAATCATCACATGGATTGTATTCCTGGTACAAGGCTCCGTTGCACAATGGCGCCTCTTTATAATGCCCTTGGAGCAAGGAACTTCCAGGCTGGTTTCTCTGCCAGACAAGACCGGGCATCAGGTCTCAGCACCAAGCAAAGGGAGAAGTGGTAAACAGCAAGGATCTGAAAGGGGAGCAGGGAAATCTGGGACTGAGGGTTAACAGATTAACAGATAAACATTTACAGACTGCAATGCAGAGGAGAAGAGAGTACAAAGGATTTGGGCTGGAGAAGAACAGAACTTTTTTCCCAAAGACAAAGCAGTAGAAGTTTGGTCTCTCCTAGGGAGAAGAGTTTGTGGTTTGGGACTTTTCAGGCCAGACCAGAACAAACACAAGTTATTTCCTCACTTGAAAATTAACCTACACTTTGAAAGGCTTTCTGCTCAAGCCAGGTAAACCAGAGACCTCTGAGTGAAGCAAGAGCACAGGCAGACCCTGCTCTGCCCGTGCCTGATCTCCCAGTGCCTGTGCAATCCCCAACATGCCATCCCATGCACTGGACTAAAAGTTAAACATCCAGTTCAAGCTGGTTGTGTGGCATCAGTGAGGGGAGAGAGTCATCTTCTGGGAATGCTTCATTCTCCCCGAACAGACACCTGAACTTATGGGGTTGTGATTTCACCTCTCATCCCTGCTCTACCTTTTAGATAAATTAACTCATTGTCTTCTTTCCCCGTGTCCTAGTTCAGACCCAACCTATTTCCATGTTGTCTCCTCCACCATTCTTCAGTGCTACCCTCACTACCTCTTCCATTTGTTTCTTCTACACAAACAACAAGCTGAAGCTCAGTTTTGTAGCCAGAGTGATGGAGAGCCATGTCTGTGTTAATCCACCCATCACAGCCCCAGCTCCTTCCTCAGAAACTGGATCATGAGGAGGGACTTACTGGGTCCCTGCTTTGGCTGGAAGGCACCACGCCTTGCAGTGCATGCTGGGGAGAAGGGGGTCTAGTGCAGTAATCTTAGAAAGACTTATGGTGGCCTGACACATTCTGAGTGGATGACAGCGTGACCCAGCAAAGTCTTGGGAAGAGAAATAGTTCTTTAACTGATTAAGCAAGGAGGGTTAAGGAGTCTGTGATACAAGAGGCATCCTGGGAATGGTCAGTGATATTACCTCAGAAACTGACAGAGAAACCTCCTGCCAGACCTGGAAGCGAGAGGCTGTTCCCTCGGCACGCTGGCAAGGACTTCGCCTCTTCCCCCACCACCCACTCAAGTCTGGTGGGCAGTTTTGCTTGAGATCATTTCCCCATGCCTCGCAGGGACGTGGTGGCTCCACTCCCCACGCTGCTGTGACGGCCACCCCATGGAGAACAGAGTCACACACAGCTCCGGATTCAGTCACCGGCGGCCTGGCCAGCGATGAGATCAGCCATCCGGCACATGGTGCAGGACCATTGGCTTGGGATGAGCTAATGCCTGCTCCACGCAGGCGGCGAGGGGGAGGAGGAGACACGCTGACTCGCTAGCTCATCCCGTGACGAGAGCTGTGGTACAGCCCGTTGTCCTCCCAGGACAAGGTGCAGCTCCCGCCTCCCCGTGGGGCTCTGCTCGGCACAGACAATGGGATTGGGCCCGTGGCACACCCCGGGACTCTGCTGGCAGGTCCTCATTGCCTTCCCTGCAACACCGAACCTTCTCCTGGGGTCTTGCACAGCATCTCGCCCCATCCCATCAGGGTCCCATCTGTCTGTAGAGCGATGACATCCCCTCCATGGGCTGACATCCCAGCCTTCTGTTGCACTGAGCTTCTGACTCTGTCCTGGTGCCAGATGGCTTCGGAGGCAGATGACTTCATCTCTTTTAAAGGGGCAAGGGATCTGTCAGCAGCGCCCTGTAGGAATCAGCGTGCATCATCCTTGGTGAGAAGCCAATGAGGGGAGCATGCCACAGCAGTCATTATTACCCCACAAAGGGCCCAAAGAGACTTGGATTCCAGTCCAACACTGCCAACAACCCTGTGTCCTTCACTCTTAGCCATCCGTTGTGTTTGATCTGTCCCACACAACAGCCTCGTGGAGGGGGAGGCCTGACTCAGCATGAGGTCCATGGTCTAAGGACAGGGACTACCCAGAACTCAGCCTCACAAAGATGTCTTAAGGGAGCCTACACCGAATGCAGGAGAGACCTGAGGATGGGTTTGCAATGCACCAGCCTCTATTCCCAAATTCTGTCTGGGAGCTGCAGGGTGGTTTGCAGCTCCACAGGAATGATCCTGACTCCTTGGAGCAGCTCAGGGAAGGATATCATCAGCTCTGGTCAAGGAGGCTGCAGTACAGACACAGCACAGGGAGCTGATCCCTACACAGGGCTGGATCCTCCCCGCCCCCAGCACACGCTCGCGCTTGTTGGAGAAAACGCTGCTGCAGTTCCAGGCAGATAATCGCCCCTTCCCTTGCAAGTCCCTGCATGCTCCCGTGCAAACATACCCACAGAGCACTTCACTGCAGCAGATGCTGGGGCTGAAGGGCCAGACACACAGACCAGCTCTATCTTTTTCCAAGGGGAAAACAAAGTTGTTTGTCCCCAAAGGAGGTAACTCATGGATCCCAGCACACCCCTGAGTGGGAATTTGCTGTAGATTTGGAAGTGGACTGATATATCAAGTCAGGCACCATGGGAGAGCAATGGGAGCTGGGATTGGTTAGGAAGTGCCCACCGGCAGTCTGGCTGACCACCCTCAACACAACAGCTGGAACATTCCAGTGTCTGGCTGGGCCAGCACGCCCAAAGGGTGCCAGAACCTCAGCAGGGATGATCAGGGGCCACACCATCATGTCTGTTCCTGAGAGCAGGAGGGTTTGGAGAAATAATGCAGTGCCACATCTCAACAGCACTGGCCCAAGCCCCAGGTCCATGAAGGCAACACTCCAGCAGGGCCAGTTACAAGTGTTGGCCAGGAAAGGGCACATGTTTAGGAGGATGAGCTGGAAGATGGGCCTGCAGGCATGTCTTCAGGAGGCAGGCAGGTCTGGTCCCCAGGGCAGTCAGTATGTACAGCCATTGGCAGGGAGGCCCCTATAAGTGTTTCTTGCTGGTTCAGAGAGGCCCGTGGTGATTTCCTTACCCCAGCCTGAACACGCTGCCTCACTGCAAAACTCCATGTGCAGGTAACCCACAGCAGAACATCTTGGCTCTATCACACGGAGATCTTGGGTGGAACCAGGAAACCAAATCTCTCCCTAAGATTAGCAAGAAAAGAGTGCCCTTGCCAGCCAAGTGATGGAGCTCTCACATTTTCTGCACCCTGGAAAAAGTCCCAATATATCTGACATGGTGAGATCCCAGCAGCGGGACATGGTGGCATGAAATGTTGGCACCAGCTTAGGGAGCTTCTGTTGGCTTGTTTGACTGACTGAGTGGTGTGAAGAAGGACTCAGGGCAAGCCAGGCATCATGCAAAGCTCCATCTTCTTTCTTTCCTCCTGGCACAGTTCCCCAAACCAGGCCAAACCTCTCTGCTTGCAACCACAGGTAATTCTGCAACCCACCCCTTTCTGAAGGAGCAGAAGTTGCTCACTGGGATAAACACAACACCTTTTTTCCCAACCCAGCCTGACTTTAAGTTGAGCAGGAGGCAAAGAAGGCAGAGCCAGAACGTTTTCACCAGTCTCAGGCTCGCACCACTGATCCAGAATGAACAGCTTCCCATGACCTCTGGAGAAGTTCTCCTGTGCTTCTTTCTGGATCATTGGGATAGTAACCAATCCAAATGGGTTCTAAGAGACCACATTTGCCTTTGTATGGAAGACAAGAGTCCATATTAGTGTCCTAGCTAAGGATAAGATGTGGATTTTGGAGTTTCTTCCCCATAGCTAGATTGCTGCTCACCCTAGTGTTGTAATTTAATTAGGAAAGACAATATTTCTTACTATTAAACCTGGTACATTTGAAAAAGTAGGTGGGCTTTTGGACCTGGTTCTTCCATGAGCACCAGCTTCCTCAAATAGTATTTCATCAGCAAAGCACTGCAAAGGAAAAGGACTAAAAAGGACTGGAAGAGCAAGGAGATGGTGCAAAAAGGAGATCTGGCTTGTGGGTGGCATAGGATTCTCTTGCCTTGCTGAGATCAGCACTAGCTGTAGGTTCACACCTTGCTACACTGGATGAAACCAAGACCCCAGGTCCAGTGTCTCCAGGATTCCCCAGTGCTCCAGATGCAGGCGAAAGGAAAAAGGCACCTGGCCAGTTGTGAAAGGCTCCAAACACAGGGAAATGCTGGTTCTTGTAGCAATCAGCTGATGCCCTGAAGCCAGAGGTTTGCTCACTTGTACCTCGGTATGTCTAAATATAATACAAGTATTGTTCTGAGCTCTGCGTCAGCCCCACTGAAATCCAGCCACCAATACCTGATTTTCTCGCCTTCCATGGCTGCGAGACACGCAGCTGCATGAAGGAACTTTTCCTTTCATTCCTCCCAGATGCGCCTCCCATCGCCATTACTGACTGATCACCTGGCCTCATCTCATGAGACACTCATGAGAGGAGCTATTTTACAATTTCAAAGTACTATTACTTCTACTACCACTTCTGTATTCCTCAAAACTTTATTACAAGTTGCCCTACAAATCACCTGAATAAACTAGCCGGAAAAACTGATAAGCTGCACATGTAAATCCAACTGGATTTTTGCCTTCTTCCCATTCAGTTCAAATTATTTCTTGTCCTTGATGGGCTTGAAATCAAAGTAATCTTCCAAGTGGAGTTAGGATGCTGTGAGCAGAGCACCCAACATGAACATTTGTAGCACAAAAGCTGGCAGAGTTCTCAACCCAGTGCTGTGCAAGGAGATCGCTCAGTCTCACCATGCCATGCAAACTTCCTCTCTCATTCCTGGTACAAACTGTTCCCTAGATTTAATCTAAATTCCTGACAAATTTTGATTCCATCAAAACTTTATTTTCTGGTGAATTTACCATATTGCTCTCACTCACCTCCACCAACAACCCAAAACAGTCCAATGTATCATGGGTCAACTTTTTCACATCTTTTTGGATTTGCACCATGAAATCACATGGATTTTCCCATGGATTGGTATTGTGTGATTTAATTTAACAGCATCTAGTTTCCAGCTGAGGCCGTATGTGTGGCCAGAGGATTCATAACCTGCTGCCCTGAGGGATTTGCTGGTGATAGTAAGGGGCAGGTTTGCACAAACCACTCCTCCTCAAATGGAATGTTTATGGTCTATCTCTCTTCTCCACCAGTTCCTGTGCTCACTGTCATCAATGTCTGCTATGTGGAGCCTCACAAGCTGCACATCTATTCAGACAGCTCAGAATTAAAATTGTCCAATTTCTGTATTCTTTACTTGTTTTTGTTTTCCTAAAACCATACAGAAAGCTTTCTGGTAACTTCCTCTGCAAAAATGCACCACAGGCAGAGGAAACTTTAGCTAAACCTGAACACTAATTTCCCACATTGATACCTGCATCTGTTCAAACTTCGTTGCAATCTAAAGGGGGTGGTTTAGTATTTACTGGGGGTTAGGATGGAAAGGAGGAGGAAGGAGACTGGGACAAAGAAGACTGAAGCTACCCTCATCAAGAACACCCACAGAAGTGTCCATATCCTTCACTTTGGTGAACATCCCCAGAACCAGGATGCTCTTTCTGTACCAAGAAAAATCCCCCTATGTGTGGTCTTCCTATGCTGCCATCTCCCCTTGCTGCCTGCCTCTCTTTTCTCTGCCTTTTTAGGACAGGGACCACCTTTTCATCCTCTGCCTGTGCAGCCCTGAGCACCTGGGGCTTATTGGCGGCAGCTGGGGTTTCTGGGGGCTCCCCCAACACAAACAACAACAACCTTCAAAGTGCCTCTCCTCATGCAGCTGCTCTGAGGGCAGATTCAGGTTTCCCCCCACCCCCTGCTCCCCATCACTCCTTACAACACCCACCTGGCAGCTAGTTAAAAACAATCTTCGGGGGTTTTCAGGTGTGTTGGAGGGATTTACCTGATATATTCCAACTCCCCCCCATCCCCTCTTGCAGTTGCAGGATTTCATGGCAATACTAGTTAATCTAACAGTAAAAAGCTCTGCAATTATTTGGCTCTAAGGCTTGGGTCCTTGCCCAGCCCCGACATACACACGTAGGTTCACTGCTCCTGCAAGGGAGCGGGCGATGCCTCTCCTATTCCTCCTCCTCCAGCCCGTCACGGAAGGGCTGGTTCTACAGCCAGGGAGTTCCACCCACTACAACTTTCTCCCTCGCTGCTCCCAGCCGGTGCTGCGGGAGTTTTAGCCAGCAGAATCCCTTCTCGCAGGAATTTGTCGGAGCCCTCTCCTCTGATTTGCAAGCACCATGGACCGCCGGCAGCCAGCGAGGTGCTGCTGCGGGAGAGGATTTCCAGCGGAGAGAGGGGAGAGGCAGTAAATAAACTCCAGGAGAGCTCTCTCTCCTGTTGCAACAGGTAAGGCACGCTGCTCGCCGGTGTGGGAAGTTGAAATGACTCAGGGAGCGGTCTGTGCAGCATGGATGGAGCAAGGCACGAAGGGTGCACAGATTCAGGCGTGAAACTACTTTGGCATGTGAGTAACTTTTTGCTGGAAACAGCGTTATTCTACAGAGAGGGCTTTGGGATGAGAGGGAGAGCGCTTCGTCTCTTCCTCCGTTCTGGCACGGGGACTGTGGAAGGAATCAGGAGAGGCTTCATCCGTGTTTGCACAGTTTGCATCTGGTCTTAGCTGGGAAGCTTTAGCAGCCAGGGCAAGCAGGTGGGCTCCAGGTATCGAAGGCAAAAATGACGCTTCAGAGCAAGGCAGGTGTGGAGGGACCGAACAGAGAAGCACTCCAGGTGCCTGGACGGGGCAGGATTTCTGCAGGGAGCAAGCTTGTGCTGGAGAAAGCGGATGAGCTGGGGCAGGAGCAGCGATGGCGTCTGGCTGTAGGCTCAGCTGTTGGCCAAGCACAACCTCACTTATCGGGGTGAGGCAGCACCGCTCCAAGCTGTGTCCCCACATTCCCCATTAAGCCACTTCCATGGTCACCTCGAACTGGGCTGAGCCTTGAGGATCCCTGAGTGTAGTCACTGTGCTGGTCTTTCCCAGCCCTGCTTTCCTGTATGTCCAGGTGAGAACTCCGTCCCCGCTTCACATGGGAGTGCATGTTGTAAACGTGAGTTTGTATCTTTTCACCTTTGTTCGCTATCAGGTGCCTTATGACAAAGTGAGATGAAATCTCAGAGCAAGCCCCGTCCCAGTTCAGGGCGTGCAGGAATTGTTTCCTGTGTACATGTGCGGCAGTGAGGAAGGAGGCAAAAATACTGGGAAGGGAGACCTGGGCACTTGGAGCCAACAGCGCCCTTCCAAACTGCACTTATCAGCTAATCAGCCTGCAGGGGAATTAAAGGCAGGGTCGGTGGAGCACAGCACTCCAGAGGGGCAAAGATCAGCTGTTACACGACAGGGGTGGCTTCGGGGAAAACCTGTAAAAGAAGCTGCTACTCCTTTAGGTCTGTGGCTGCAAAGGGCTGAGAGTTTCCAGGATGTGTGGAAACTCAGGTTGTGTGGTGGCTGGAGCTGGGCAGGCTCTGCTGGGCAAGCAGGGCTGTGGCCAACAGGCTCCCGCTTTGCCCAGGATCCAGGCAGGAGGACCTGGAACCCTCTGCTTCCTTTGTTGGGGCACTCGGAGGGGCAAAGAGCGGGCAGGGGATGCGTGGGGAGCTGCCATGGCTCTCCCGGCTGTCAGCTAGACAGAGCTGGGAGGTTATCAGAGCCTCGGGACGGAAAGCAAACAGTCTGTGTGGGGCTCCTGAGGAAGGCTGGGCTGTCTCGGTATTTGGGACTGCAAAGTCACCGGGCTTGGTATTGTGTACCCTTATCATCTCCCAACATGCAGCACACCTCCCCTTGTTGGGAACAGTTCAGGGACATCCGCCTGTCTGGTAAGGGGTTGGGGTTCCCGAGGGGCTGAGCAGGATCTGTGGTCTCTTTGCTTCTCCCCATCTGCCTGTTGTTCTCTAATGTGCTCCGTAAATGTTCTAAAGTGAGCCCAACCACCCTGCCTGCAGAGGGGCGAGCACAGCAGGATCTGCTCTTCTCCCGAGCCTTTCCCTTAGCTGCAGCTCACACCATGGGATGTATTTCAAATCCTAATGTTCTCAGATCGGTGCATCTCCAAACAAACAAGCATCGTTCATGTACGAAGAGAGAGTTCAAAGGAGGCATAACACCTGGAATCAAACATCTGTTAGAAACTAATGCGTTTTGCATCCTGTGCTCCTGCCAACTGCTCCAAGGCGAGTCCTGGAGGATCATCCCAGCTACTTCCATGCTGCAGCAATGGCATTCCCTGCTCCCTGCACCTTGTTTTGTTTTCTGCCACGTATGGATTATGCGAGTGCAGCTGCACCTTGAGGAGTAGTGGGCTTCCTTCTGTATTATGGACAAACATAAGAGGATCAAATACTCCTCAGTCCTTTTTATTTTCCCTAAACTGAGTTGGCACCACTGATGCTTCGTTGTCTATTAACAAGCTGATTTGCTGAGCAAGCAATTTTTCCTCTCACGGCACTTTTTCCTTGGCAATGGGGCAGGTACTGGTTTATTAGCAAAGGAACTGTCTTTGCTAATTCTTGGAAGTAGGAGCTCTGGGGAGGGGCAGCCTGCAAGACTGCTAGGAAGGTTTGTAGTTCAGAAATGAACAAGCAGCAAAGTTGAGGAAAAAAACCGCAAAAGAAGTATTTTATTTCTTTTTTCTATATAGGGGCATAATTAAATTCTGGAAAAAATTGCCACAGGATATTGGAGAGACCAAAAGTGTGTTTGGCTTCAAACAAGGTTTTGATCCTTTTGGGATGGATAGCTCCAGTGGACACTGGTAAATGCACCAGCCCAAGAACAACAGTGAACTTGCACTGATGCTGAAAAGTAGGAAAAGGAGCAGGTTACGGGTCTTGTTTCTTATGCTCCTCCTCTAAGAAATCAGAAGTGGCCATTTAGAGAAAGACAATGTAGAGAGCTGGCCAAGCATGGCTATTTTGATGCTTTTACATTGTGGGACTGTTTTGGACTGACTAGGTTGTACCTTGGATAGATGCTGTGACTCAGGCAGCCTGGCTATGCCATGAATAGATACTCCATATGGCTCAGGGTGACAGGGACATTGTGTGCCCAGCCTGGTATATGGTTACTGCAGATGCTCCAAGCAGTGTCCATGCACAGCTGCTGATTCCACAGAGGTGCTGCAATGGCAGGAGCTTGCAGAAATGTTTCCAGCAGGGACTCCAGAGCAGGAGGCATTGACTTGTGCTGGGAGCATAATGAGAGCTGACAAGGACACACTGTGGCAATGAGACCAGCCTGGGCAAACATGCCTGACTTGGAGGTTAATCTTTCCTGTGGTGAAACCCTGAGCTCCCCAGGACAGGGACTGACTTTGCATCAGCTTTGTGGCACTGTGGACACAGCACAGGAGGTGGGCTGCTGCGGGCAGGTCTGAGAGCTGAAGGTTTTCTATCAGCTTGCAAGTATCTCTTCACGTTCAGTAAATGTCTGGTGCAGGGAGTTTCTGTGGCATCCTGGCCAGCCATCCTTTTACGAGACAGGATTGTCTAATTCATTCTCTGTTCTGTGTCCTTATGCTGCCTCCAAACAGAGGAAAGGCACGGGAAGGAGCAGTACAAGGCAGACAGATGGCAACAGAGCGAGAGCGACTGCAGGCGGAGCGGAAAGCTGCTCCCTGTGCCCACCTTTGGGCACCAGAAGGGAAAGACCAGCAGGGTGCTGGGCAGAGGAGTGAGAAATGTTGTATCAGTGCAGGGGTAGGTCTGTGGGTGAATGAGAATTGCCTGGTAGGAGAGAAAAGGTGAGGGGAGAGGCACAGTGGCCAGGGCAGGCAGAAGCTTAGCAGTCCGTGTCCTGCTGAGCGCTGGGGATCCTCACCTGCATCCAGCAAGGTCCCTCACACAGCTCTGCATGCCAAGAAGTTCTTGGGTCCTTCCCAAGAAATTTTACCACTTGTGGGATAACATGAATGTTCCCCATGGGGAATCACAGAAAGGGCATCAGAGGACTACCAGCACTCAGGTGTTGAGACCAGTGTCCTCATTGCAAAGATCCAGGTTGAGTTAAGGTGAGGATGCTCAGGGTCAGAGCCACTTCTCTTTCTGGACTGGGGTGAACTGAGCCCAGCTGGGATTTACAGTTCCAGTGGGGCAGATGGGAGTTGTGTGTTGGGGCCTCAGAAAAATCTCACAGGCTTTGCAGGACCTAAATAAACAGCTGTTTTGAGAGCAGCAGAATTCATGAAGCTTGGTTGCCTGGGGCACTCCCTCTTGTGTGGATTCTCTGATGTCTAATAATCAGGTTGGGCTCACATTAGAGCCTTTTCTTCCAGCTGGGAGTCCGAATTTGGATTTCTCTCCTCTCTCCTGCTGCTTTTCATAAGCTTCTGCAAATGTAACTCTCTTGAAGTCTTTACCTCTCTAGTTAAATTAAGCTAAAGTGGCCAGTGTATCCAAAAGGTGGCAGGGAGGATTGATAATGTGGTCCCACAAACCAGCTTCCCTCGGCAGACTGGGGAATGATTTTCAGTGCAAGATAACTTGCATCCCAAGCATGAGGAAAATGTGAAAGGCTCAGTATGAGTTTTGTTAGGAAAAGCAATCAAGGAAGAGCCCAGGATCCCTTGTGGGCTCTCACATCCTGATAGTCATGGCACACCTGCTGGGCCAGCTCGTTTGCAGTGACCAAGGTATGTGGTCCTTGGTGCTAACAAGCTCTGTGGGAGCTGAATCACAGGGTGAGCAGTGCACAGTCCCAGCAGCAGCAGAGTTGGGGCACGCTCACGTGAGTACCTGACACGCTCCAGCTGGCTCTTGTGCCAACATGTTTGGGCAGCTGCACTGTGGTGCCCAACCCCAGGGCCCCTCACACCCTGCCTGGTGAGCAGCTCCTGCCAAGCCCCCTTCCCAGCCCCAGGGCATTTCTTGTCCCAGGCAGCAGGTATCCCATTCCCATGAGAGCTGCCACTGCAATCTGCTCTCTGTGTCTCCTGGCTGTCCGAGCTGCTGTCCCTGACCATCCCTCAACACCTCCCTGGTTACCTGTGCAGTGGCAGTTTTTGGATTACAGGCAGAATTTACCCTCTTGCCACCATAACTGAAGAGAGCAGAGGAATGGGCTTAAGAATAATGCATAAGGATGTTCCCCCTGCCTTTGGCACAAGCAAGGCCACCTCCCTGTTGTCACAGTTTCCCTGAAACAGGAACCAGCAGCAAGGCAGTTGGCACTGCAAGGTTCCCTCACCCCCAGAACCCCACTGAGGGCACCACAGCTCTGGAGCTGCTCAGTTAACTCTTGCTCTAGAACGGTGTTGCAATGCCGAGGCAGATACAGATCACTGACCCTTACAACTCTACAGAGAGTTCAAGCCTGTTCAAGTTCTCCTGTGTGTCTAACAGAGGAGCTTACAACAATGACAGAGAAGCCTCAGTGCTTAGGTGTTGGCAGCAGTACAAAATCCAGCTCTCCCTGGGTTCCTCCCAGAGCAGTGGACAGAAGCATCAGTCACAGGTGGGAAGTGGCAAGAGAAAGCCTTTGGCTTCACATACAAAGTGATTCCTTGACAGAGGCATCATGGAGAGAGGATGGCTTGGAGGTAGAGACACAGCACTTGCTTACTCTGGTGAAGGGTCAAACAAGGGAGCAGGTAGAGCACCAGAGCCCAGCCAAAGCCCCAGGGATGGGGCAATGGGTGAGATGTCTGAGTGGAAGTAATTTGGCTGGCTGGAGGAGATCACAGTAAGATGTGGAGGAAGAGGCCTTTAGAGCCAGAATGGATCTGAGCATCCACCTTGGGGAATCTGAAGTAACAAAGGTGGCAAAAGCATCCAGCTCTAAGGGGGAAGGTGGAGTTGGACATCAGAGTAACTAAAACCTTCCCAGCCACCTTTCCCATGTGAAAGGCCATCTGTCTTTCTCCTTTCTTGCTCAACCAATCCATATCTTGCACCACTTAAGGGACAGCATCTCACCATTCTCTGACTGTCAGCCCTTGATTGGTGGTCCTGGCAGGACCCCTCAGGTCCACTGGCCACAGCAGACCAGGCCCAGGGAAGGCAGTGCTGCCTCAGAGTGAAGCATTTTTACCAACTCCTGCAGCAATACAGCCTGACTAGAGGAAATGGGTGTCTCAGCACCAGGTCTACCAACCTGGGGGCTGGATTGGCTCACACAAGTCAATGTCTCACTGCCTTCCCCCAAACTCCTTCAAGAGAGTTTCTGTGTTCCTCCAACACCCTTAGGATGCTGCCAGTCCAAGCTCCCTGGAGTTTCCAAACTCCCCAGGGTTGAAGCACCTGCCTGGCCCAGCTGGCAGATGATGGAAGGACCATCTCTGTAGTGCCTTAGGACTGGATCTGTTCTGCCTGGGGACATGTGTGTGACCCCTGCCGTGCTGAGCAGTTCAAGGAAGAGTCACTGCTCCATGTATCAGATGACAGTCAGTAAACTCATGCCTTTCCATGGCTCTGCAGCTGAGAAGCTCTTGGTACACACCATCCCATCAGCACACAGCCACTTTATCCCAGGAGTGGAGCTGGACCATGAAATCGTTATGGTGCTGGGCCACTGGCTATGTGACAGGAGCAGCTTTTCACAGGACACTCCAAGTAAGGGCAGACCTTGGTTGTAAAAGGCACATGCACCAAATTCCATATGGTCAGTTGCCTTGCTCTGGGCTGTCCAGCAATCTGGAAGCAATTTCCAAAAGTCTGTCCAAGCCATTCAGAGATTGGAAAGTCGAGATGGGGAAGGAACAACCCAACTGTGCCTGGTTGGAATCTGCAAGTCCAGCAAAAAGCTGCACCCACACTAACACAGCCCCCAAGCAGGCTGGTGCAAGCAGTTCTGCAAATATCAGCCCTAAGAAAACCATCCACAGGCACTGGAAAACCCCAAGATACACTGAGGAAGGAAACACCATAACTTCAGGGGCTCTTTTCATTAGTTTTCTGGCTTTGTGTAGCACCTCCAGGATGTATTTCTTCTGCTTCACTGCAAAACCAAGCAGAGGCTACACAAGTGAATGCAGGAGGCAGGATCTCCAAGGATGGGCTGGTTTTGTTTGTTTCTTTCTTCAAAGTCTTAGAAAACAGTTCAAAAAATACCCATTTCCATGGGGAATTCAAACCCCACAGGGTTTGTGAGCAGCCATCAGGGAACTCACCAAATGGAAAAGGATCCAATTCCCACTGGCACTGCTGTGGCAGAGGAGAGGGCAAACATTAACCCAGCAGCCCAGTCCCCATGCAGGGTGTACACAGGTTATTTCAGTTCTGGGAAGTGAAACATCTCACAGACGTGGCTCTACAAAGTGTACATTTAACTCTGTAGCTTTGCAAAATTAAAAACCCAGTGGTGGCTTTCTGGTTGATCCCATTAAGGATATTGCCCCAACTGTAACTAAACCCCTTCTGCTCAGTTACCACCCAAGCCAGAGGAAGACAGTGTCTTGTCTCTTACTTTCCCAAAGCCTTTACCCATCGTCTTAGAGGATTTACTCCCTTTACTCTGTCTCTGTTCCTCAATGACCATTGAAATTCAGACCCACCATTAAACTGTCCTTTGACAGATTACTGGAACAACCAATCTCCTTTCCTCAGGCTCCAAGTTCTTGTAGCCTCCAACAAAGAAGCTGATGTGTTTGGGGATGGTTTTGATCAGCTCCTATCCTGGGGAAAACACTTTCTGGTAGTTGAGGAAAAAAAAAGGAGAGAAAATGGAGGGCAGTGGGGGAAGAAAGCAAGAGAGAAAAGGAAACGGAAGAAAGAGAACTTGGGATACATGCTGGCAAAACAAGGAACAGTTGTCCTTATTTTTGAATGAAAATAATGATTTTTCTTTAATCTTTTGATCTCAAAACTTTGGGCCAAGCCCCCACCACAGCTCGTGAGGGGAATGCTGCTCTTGGTGCACTCAGTACTCGCTTTGTTTTGTGTTTTGGGTTTTTATTGCTTTTAAATGCTTCTCTTGAAGGGAATCAAAAGGTGGGGCTGGGGCCACACCTGCTTCCTGGCAGGCTGCAACACTTTTCTGCAATATGGCCAACAAACACAGCAGCCCACACATTGCAGGAGACCCCTGGAAGGACCCCAGAGGACCCCCCTGGCCATGCCCCAGCTGGTCTGAATAGCCTTGTCCTGCACCAACCCACCCCAAATTACCCATCTCCACGGCCTCCCCACGCACACACTTTGAATCTCAGCGCTGTGTTTGTTCCTTCATTGCAAACCAACAGATTTGGGCATGTCTTTGACAGAGGATCACAATTTGGATGTTAAATTTAGACGCGCGCTTAAGCTCTGATTAGAGATACACTGACTGTTTACTCGCTTTGTGGGGAGTTTGCATCTACAGAGCTGAGGGCGAAGCCCCTCGAGGCTCTCTGATCCTCGTCTGGTGATTAGGAAAGGAGGTTGAATCACCACATAATGATGCCCTGGTATTTCCCTCAGTCGGGAGTGTGCCTTGCCTTCCACACTCCATCCCACTGATGCTCTTACTCCAACACATCTGCCTCCCCCTGTGCAACCAGCTCCAGGAGGGCATCTGTGCCCAGGGGAGCCATGAAGGAGAGAAGTGGGGAGCTCTCAGGAGTAGAAATAACTGATGCTGTGAGATGAGAGGCCAGAGGCAGGTGAGAGTGTTTAAATATTAAATACTTGTAGCTGATCTGGCAGCCCTGGAGTGGGTATGGCCCTTGCCATGGGTCCAGTGGATCATGTACTTATTATTGTCAGCACAAGGAGAGGGGTAGCACAGCTCAGAAAAATTGATTGGTATAGAAAGTGCCCAAGCAGATGTACATGGAGTAATAAAGGTGGCGAAATAGCACATCTCAGAGCATATGCAGTTGCTGTTGGGATATGACAGGCTCTCTGTGCTATTGTTCAGGCTTTGAGCATGGTCCTGACACAAAGAGATGCTCTTAGACATCAAAAGCTGATGGTGATGCCTCCTAAACAATTCTCACTGAGTTTTGACTGTGCCTTTCAAAGTTTGAGATCATTTCCAGAGGAAATGAGGCTTCTGCCTCATGCCCTAGATGTGTAGTCACTCTCCATCCCCCATAATAACTGCTGGAGCCATTGATTGCTTTCAGCCCAGCTTGTAATTGAGAGCAAAGCTCTCAGAAATATGAGGTTGCAACAGGTTTTGCAAAATAATTATCTAGACAGAGGAGTAAAACCCTAGTAATACCCCCACAGAGGGAAAAACAGCAATGTAAGTGCAGCCCTTCTTAGATGTTAGGAAATACAAGGCGAGAGTGAGTTTAAGTACATTCCAGCAGAGATTCAGAAGAGAGTTTGCGTCTTGTTAAACGCCAGAAAACCCACTCCTTGCTCAAGGTTATCCTCCCATATTGAATTGCTGGTGCCCAAGAAGGCATGTGCTCTAACTCCAGCTTTTCTTGTGGTTGTGGAGTTCATAACGTCTCTGCTTTGTGGGTTCTCTGATGTCTTGTAAGAGATGAGTTCACATTGCTGTTTCAGTACGATTCAATTAAAAAGTCAATTAGCCCAGATACAAAGCAATCAGCTTCATTAAGTCTGTTGTTCGAGGAATATCACTGGTTTTGTTGCTGTTTTATTCTGCTGTCTTGTTCCCCGCTGAATTGTACGTGCAGCCCTCGCAGCCACGCGCGCACGCAGCGCGCCCGCATCTTCTTTCCAAGTTCAGCAGTTGAAAATGTTGGAAGGGAGCAGCTCCAGGCAAGTCCCTGCACGCTGCAGAGCTCTGAAGCGCTGTTAAGTAACAAGCAGAGCTTTTAAGAACATGGTTTTCAACTTCTCAGAAGGAAGCACATGCCTTTCTGGGTCACCTATCCCTGCCCTGCAAGATTTTCGTTCATTTGCTGCGTGTTTGGGACTGTGTTGTATTTCCTAGAAGTGAAATGATGTCATAAAAAAATTTAGTCTGGGTTTTGTCAAAACCGAGTTGTGTTGATTTCTCTACAAGTTCTGGTAGTTTCACTTCAGCTTCAGATTGTTTCAAAAAGGAATGAGCACAGCAGGGAGATTTCTGGATGGTTGGCATCTGTTTACCAAGGAGAAAAGGATTTGAGGGAAGCATGAAATTTACAGCTTGGTATTTATCGGTAATTAGATATCTCAGCGAGAGCATATGACACATATTGTTAGTTGGACTCTGACAATTTGTTCCTAACATTCAGCTTGACTTATAAATTGCACTAGTTCTGGCTCCTAAAGAGATGAGTCTTGTAAAAGTGTCTGGAAAAACAAGTCTTCCCTGTTTAAATTAGGAATGTGCCAAATGACTGGCAGGTACTTGATATATAATTTAAATTTAAAACAGGAAGAAACAGTTCTAGATAAGGATCTCCTAGGGATATCTAGGGGAAATATATGCACCTATATTTAGCTTATCCCTGGTTTCAACCCCTAAGTGCACACACAGCAGCAGGCACTTAGCTTTTGAAAAGAACAGGCCTTGATCCTTTAACAAGCTCCGCAAAGCTCACTAATAAAGTTACATCCCTGTTAATCACATATGTGCTCCCTGGTTCCTTCTTTGATACACCTCGTTCGCAGAGATAAATCACGGAGCCGCAGATGCTCGGGAGCTGTAGGAGAAGGAAGTTGATGGCGGGTGGTCATGGATGGCAGATCCTCCACAGGAATCCTGACCCTGGGGCTTTGCCATGAGAAGGGAGGAACCAGGGAGATTACTCAGTGGCTGAGGGTGACATGGTCAAAGTGTCTTGCTGGAACTCTCAGTCAACACAGAGAAGGCAACAGGGTCAGACCTGTAAATTAGAAGAGCTTTGTGGTAACTGAGACACGACCAGAAACTGAGCTAAAGCTGTTGAAAAGGGCACATTGTGGAGCTGCCCAGTCAGAAGGAATTTGTACAGTAGAGCAGGGAATCACTGCTGGGGAAGAACAACAGATCCTGTAGCACAAGGAGAGAAAAGGGAAGACAAGCCACAGGGAGACACATCAAGCCACTTTGTATATTGACTCTTGAAAAGACTTTACAAGAACTTGTGTGGAGGGAGAAGTTAAGATGGAGAAACAAAACAAGAGTGAGTTTGGATTGGGGGTGGAGAGTTAAATATGCTGTTTGAGTAGAGAGAAGAAAATAAAGGGAGGGTAGGATTGTTTACAGAATAGGAAGTCAGTCTCATCAGAGAAACTTGCATGGCTTTTCACATTTTGCCCTCTACAAGGGCAAGAACTGAAGCAGAGAAAGTGAACACATCTGAGCCAGCATGGGGATGTGGGAGGACAGGGTCTCACTGGGACAGAGGAGAGAAGAGCTTAGATAACAACCCCATCAACAAAGGTTGGGGTATAGAGAGCAAGGGGGGTGCAGCTGAGCCCATGGAGGCTTTCTCAAACACACTGGCAGTAATGAAAATTACCAATGTTCTTCCTTTGACACCTGCAGAACTCAAGGGGACACCACACCATGGAAGTCACTCTCAGGAGGCACTTCCTGAGTTTTGCTGTTTTCCTGATGCACTTCGTGGTCCACAAAGCGAGCTGTGAGAAGGGCAGCACTTCCCCCCTGCACTTCACCCACTTCTTCTACAATGCCACCATCTATGAGAATTCAGCCCCCAAGACCTACGTGGAGAGCTACGTCAAAATGGGTATTTACAAGAGAGACCCTGAGTGGGACATCAGATACAGAATAGCCTCTGGAGACAACACTGGTCTGTTTAAAACAGAGGAGCACGTGATTGGGGATTTCTGCTTCTTGAGAATAAGAACCAGGAGCAGCAACACAGCACTTTTAAACCGTGAGGTCAAAGACAGTTACATGCTAATAATCAAGGCCACAGAGAGCACCTTTGCCTATGAAGCTTGGGCCAAAGTCTTGATTCACATTCTGGACAGAAATGACTTGAAACCTCTCTTTTCACCCCCCTCCTACAAAGTGTCCATCAGAGAAGACACTCCTCTGAAAACAGTGATCAGCACGCTCAGTGCCACTGATGCCGATGCTGGCCAGAATGCTGAGTTCTACTACTCCCTGAACACCAAGTCCAACCTATTCACCGTCCACCCCACCACAGGGGCAGTCATGGTCACAGGCAGGCTGAACAGCACCCATCGAGGCAGGCATCACCTGCAGGTTTTGGCTGTGGACAGAATGAGAAAGATCATGGAGGGGAATGGCTTTGGGAATTTGGCTAGTCTCACAATCCAGGTGGAGCCATCTGCCAGGAAACCCCCCTCTATCTCCTCGGTGAAGGTGACATCACCTGACTCAGAGGAAGACTTCATCTATGCAACTCTGTCTGTAGAAAGTGGTGACTCAGAAGCAGGGATTGATTCGGTTGACTTTGTGGATGGAGATCCAGGAAGACATTTCAAAGCCCTCAAATCCTACTTTGGGAGCACTGAGTTCATCATTGTGTCAAACAAAGAGATCAACTGGCTACTTTACCCATTTGGTTTCAACCTCAGTCTGCAAGCCAAGGACAAGAGCAAGCCACCACTGTTCTCTCCTGTTAGAGTTGTCCACATACCTCCCTCCAAGTATGTTTCTGCCAAGTTTGAGAAAGAAGTGTACCGGGTCCAGCTTAGTGAATTTTCCCCAGCTGGAAGCCAAGTTGTTATGGTGAAGATCACACCAGTCTTCCCAAATCTTAAATATATTTTGAGACCCACTTCTGACAGCACAAGTTTTAAAATCAATCCTCACACTGGGCTGATAACTACAGTCAGAGCAATGGACTTCCATGAGCAGTCTCATTTTGAACTTGAAGTTACAACCACCAACAGTCAGACATCCACGACTGTTGTCATTGACATCACTGACTGCAACAATCACGCTCCAAGTTTTACTCAGTCTTCATACCGTGGGGCCTTTGATGAAAATGTTCCTCCTGGTACCAGTGTCTTAACAGTAAGGGCTACAGATGAAGATGAAGGAGACAATGGCTTTGTCACCTACAGCATAGCCAACCAGAAATCAGTTCCCTTTGTCATTGACCCCTATTCTGGTGTCATTTCCACCTCCAAGTCAATGGACTATGAGTTGATGCAGAGGTGGTACCACCTGCGAGTGTGGGCATCAGACTGGGGCTCACCCTTCCGCCATGAGACAGAGGTGTACGTCTCCCTCATGCTGAGCAATGTCAATGACAATGCCCCTGTGTTTGAGAAGGCAAGCTGCAGTGGCACCATCCCACGGGACTTTCCTGTTGGGAATCCTGTGGCCACAGTCTCTGCAATCGACAGTGATGAGCTGCAGCATATCAAATACGAAATCAAGTCTGGCAACGAGTTACAGCATTTTGAACTGAATCCCATCTCTGGAGTAATATCCCTTAGAATATCTCTGCGAGATCTTCCTTCTGAACAGCCGCTTTTCTACTCTCTGAAAATAACTGCAACAGATGGAGAGAACTATGCTTTGCCAACATCTGTAAACATCACTGTGGTCAGCCAAGGCCTCCCTGTCAAAATGCAGTGTGAGGAAACAGGAGTCTTGAAACAACTGACAGAAACTATCATACATTCCATTGAGTCTCAGTCTCAAGGCCATGGGCAGGATGATGAAACATCTCTGAACTTGCACCTTATAAACCATAATGCTCCTAAGTTTGAGGAGAGCTTTCCACGATCTATTGATATCATAGAGACTGTTCCCATCAACTCAACTATTGCTGACCTTTCAGCTATTGATCCTGATACTGGTTTTAATGGAAAACTGGTCTATGTGATCTCAGATGGAAATGATGACAGTTGCTTTACCATTGACCTGGAACTGGGTCTTCTTCAAGTCCTTTCTCCTCTGGATCATGAACGAACCAGCTTCTACATTCTTAATATTACTGTGTATGACCTTGGCACACCACAAAAATCGTCTTGGAAACTCTTGGCTGTGAATGTGTTGGATACCAACGATAACACTCCTAAATTCCCACAAGGTGCCTACTGGGTGGCAATACCAGAACATGTAGCAACAGGGACAACAATAGCTCAACTGAAAGCAGAAGATGCCGATACAGATGACAATGGGAGAATAAAATATTCTATCCTAACGCCCACTGACAAGTTTGCCATTAACAGCATCACTGGAGAGGTGATGGTTACAGGTGCCCTGGATAGAGAATTGTGGCCTTACTATGTACTGAAAATAGAAGCAAGGGACCAGCCCAAAACAGGCTACCAGCTGTTCTCCATTACAGACTTGGTTGTGACTCTGGAGGATGTAAATGACAACACCCCACAGTGCCTCCCAGCCCTCAACAGTGTGATGGTCCCGGAGGACCTGCCTGTGGGAACCGTCCTCCTGTTTCTGGAGGCTTTTGACCCAGATGCTGGTTCTGGGGGTGAGGTGAAGTACAGCCTCATTAATGATGAGGACATGGTGTTTCATGTGGATAAGCTGACCGGGGCGCTCCGCTTGGAGAAGGAGCTGGACTATGAGAAGGTGAACTCTTACAATCTAACCGTGCAGGTCAGTGATGGTGGGAAGCCCTTCTCTCGCTCTTCCCTCTGCCACCTGGAAGTGAACATCATTGATGTCAACGAGAACTTGCACCCACCACGCTTTGCCTCCTTTGTCTTCAAAGGCTGGGTGCAGGAGAACAGCCCTAAAGACACGTCGGTGATGACGGTCACAGCAAAGGATATCGACAGGGGGAAAGATGGAGAGGTTCAGTATTTCCTCCGAGAAGGCACTGGCCTGTCTGTCTTCCACATTGAAAAGGACACAGGTAATGACATCTTAATTGAATAGTGTTTTTTAATAGAGTAACTTAAAGGCTTAAACTACATGTCGTGCTTGGCCTGACTTTTTGTCACAATAGGATGTTTCTATAGTCTGCTTACACAGTTCCATGCATTCAAGCCTTTCTTGCTTGTGCAGGGGTATAGTGTCCTTGTATCTGGGTAGGAGCAAATGGGGTTTGTCCCCTTAAAGTAACAGAAAATCAATGTCTGTTCTCCCCCAAAATGCTGAAGTCTTCCCTTTCATTTGTGTAACAAAAATTACCCTCAGCACAGGCAAACCCTCACCTTTCACACAATCTCACAGGCATACAAGGCTGATGCCAGAGTTTCTATGTGCAGCAAAGACCAGGAAGCAGACTAGAGACTCAGACTACTCTGGCATTAGGGTGGCATAAGTGGTCTGAGTTCCTTAAATCCCTCTGTCATTCTCCTAGGCACCATACGGACTGTAGGATCACTCGACCGGGAAGGAACGTCTCACTACTGGCTGACAGTGCTCGCTCTTGACCTGGGAACAGTTCCCCTCTCTTCTGTGACTGAAATTTATATTGAAGTCACTGATACCAATGACAACCCCCCTCAGATGTCCAGACCTGTCTTCTATGCCTCTGTGATGGAGAATTCCCCACCAAACACGTCAGTCCTTCAGCTTGATGCCTTTGATCCAGACTCCAGCTCGGAGGGAAAACTGACCTTTCACATCCTAACTGGAAATCCTCAGGGACTTTTCACCATTGACCTCGTTACAGGTAAGACTGACCTAAATCAGCATCTGTTTTTGAGGCTTTCAAGTGCCCAGAGGATGTTACATATTCAATATAAACAGCCCACACAGCTGCCTTTGTCACACCTTCCTCCTGCAGCAAAAGTCCCAGTTTCCACATACACCATGTAGGGAGTCTGAGGATTGAAACTCTCCACCTGAGGGCCACTATTTGCATCCAGATGGCTCTTAGAATGGCACAAATGTGCTACTTTCAAAGCCCTAAACAGAACCAAGCAGTTGCTTTTAATCTTCCCCCTTATAAACAACTGCCCTGTTGCACAGTCTGAGCCAGGAAACACCCTTCTGGATGTGACTATCTGTTCCTGAGACAGACTGAGGCAGGATTAACAAAAATGAATCCCACTGCACTTAAAGGATCCACCCATTCTCCAGAACTATTAATGTAGTAAGTGTATTAAGCCTCTCCTGCCATCTTCCTAGACCGTATCTTTCATCTGAGGATTATTTACCAGATCTTTCAGAGCCATCAAAAACCCGCTGATGTTTTGTGTAAACAGCTTCCTTAAACTATCCCAGCAGAGCTGACATTGGGCCAGTCTGGCAAGGAAAGCTGTGCCGAGCCTTTCACGCCATCAGCTCCTGGGAGAAGAGGGAAGGGAAGGCACGGAGCCCGAGTATGGGAGAGGATTAATTGCATGACTTTGATCTCCTGCAGATGATAAAAGCAGTTCACCTACTGCAGCGGGATAGAAGCCTGCTCTCAGATGGGAAAGGAGCTGGATGTATTGAATAAGGCTAGAGTGGCTCTCAGTTATGTGTTATCAGTGGTGTAATGGCTCCCTGGCAGGGCTCTGCAGCTGGCTAGGAGGGGTGTGGAAGAAAGAAATTGTTGTTCTGAAACACTGAAATCCTTTTGTTGTGAGAAACTCATAGGGTGTTTTTACATATAGATATACCTGGAGTTGACAGCTGACTGTGAGCACTGCTACCCCCAGCTGTAGCTGTCTCCCCTGTCAGAAGCTTTTTAGCCAGATCAGGGCATCGTTCTGCATCCAACTTTCTCACATAATCCAAACAGCTATGCACAACTCAGCCCCAGGACAGCTTGCACAATGCAGGGTTCCATGGAGGGGTGCCTTCAGAAGCCCTGTTTTATAAAACCACTGCCTTTTTGATGGGATGCGAGCCAGGAACAGCTATCAGGACACCAGGCTGACTCCTCTCATCAGCTGAGCTCCAGCTTGCATCCATGCACCCTGCAGGAAATTCAGCCTTCTCTGTGCTGCAGGTAAAGCTTCCACCCCAGTGTGAGTGCAACCCTGCAAAGTCATGCTCCAAGGCTGTCATATTCCATGGCAAAATAAGTGACACTGGCAAAATCCAAATGTTTGCTAATGAGACACCTAACCTTTAAGCCAACCCTTTAATTCCCATATTAGACGAAAAAGGCTCTCTCAGGTATGAGTTCTCTTCTTCATCTCTCTCTAGACTCAGGTGATTTGCATGAGAAGAGTGATAAGTTAGTTCTGTAAGAAACCCATGGGCTGATCTTATCTCTTGGACAGTTGCTGGAGGTCTCTTTAAACCCTGAGCTTGGAGGTTGTTTAAGGACCTACTTCCAAGCCTGATGAGGCTTCGGTTATCTGTTGTTTTACTTGCATGTCACCCAAAAGAACAAATAATTACCTGTGAATATTCACATAAACTGAGCAGTTTATATCCTCATGCTTACAGTATCTGAGAAGTCATCTGCTACCACTGCCAGAAAGAATATCACAGCCTGTTTATCCTTCAGGGTTGCAGGCAGCTTACAGGAAACCCAGTGGTATTTCCGTTCTGCAGACAAGGGCAGGCTACTTGCTCCATTAAGTAGAATAAAACTATAATCTTTGGTCTCAGCCTGGTAATGCAGCAGTGGAAGATGAACTGCTGGTCTTTCAGTGCCTGGTCATCGATGTCAGTGCAGGGTTGTATTTAAAAAAGGAGTTATCCCAGTGCAGTGCAAATCAAATGAGTTAGATTTGAACAGAAGAGACAACACCTGACAAGTATCTGAGCACTACAGTGCTTCTGGACAACTGATGTTTATTGTGGATTTTTAGTTAGGGCATGTTCTTTGGTTTTCAAATGCAATAGATGCATCTCTTCTTTCACTGCCTAGGGGAAATGATCACAAAAAGATCCAGAAACGCTGCAGTTCTTGAAATGTCAGAGTATGTATGATCCAGACTGTCAATATTCATTCCATGATCAGTTGCAAATACTATGACAGCAAAAGAGTTTGAGTAGGCAGAGCTGCTTATCTGCAATGAACCTGAATCTCTGTCACTTTATTGAATGATAAACATTGAAGTTTCAAGAGGAAACAGCAGAGTCTTCTACTCTTAGTCACACAATTTGAGCAAAAAATAGGATAACCTGTGTGTGTCAGGAGTTCTTCCAGCATCCAGGTCAGAAGGGAGGCTCCTACATAGAATCACAGAATGGTTTGGGTTGGAAAGGACATTAAAGGTCATTTAGTTCCAACCCCCTGCCATGGACAGAAGACTGTGATTGAGAATTCTCCTTTTCTTCTGTCTCACATTGTCATGAAAGGACAAATCAGTCACATTGACACTGAATAAGATAGAGCACAAGAGGGCCAGAGGTCAGCCTGGGTCTCTCCTGGGAAGGGCACTCCTGGTAGGAGCCCCTTGGCAGACAGAGAGAAGGAGGAGGCTTGTTCTCATCCTGTGTGCTAACAGGAATTAAGGTCTTGGTGTACTGCTACAACAGGCATGTCTACACCCAGAATAACCGTGCAGAATAGCCCTGGATAATTATTCAGGGCACAATGCCACACCTTCAACTTCTCCTCCTGAGGCCTTGCAGGAAGGCAGGAATGGCCGTGGTGAGGGTCCCTCAGCTCCTCCAGCATCCCCAAACTACCACAGAAGGGCTCTAAGCTATTCCAGCTCTCAGTTCCCTGAAGAGAGTGGAGAAAAAGAGGGAAAATAAATGAAAGGCTAAGGAGAAGAGGGAACAAAACTGTGCACTGAGATGAAAGCTTTCTGCCACTGGCAATGGAATCTCTCCAGCCCAGCCTGGCAACTGGTGTGGAGCAGTGTTTGTGGGAGACAGAGATAGATAGTACACACAGAGATGGGCAGATAGTAGGGTTTGGGGTATTCTTTTGCTGGAAAGATTTTCAGCTTGTTTTGTGCAGGGTTTGCAGTCCCTGATGTGAAGGGGGTTCGAGTCCAGACAGGACAGGGAGGAACTGGAAGGCTGTAGCAGGAAGAGTCGGGATGAAGCCATTCATCCTGCTGAGAGGCTGTTTGGAGAATCCTTTTACTCTGGACTGTTTGTCTCCAGCTCTTATCTAGTGCTTGTTCTTCTAGTGTTTCTCCTGCTGTGTCAGTGTCCGTGGGCTTCCCTAGGATGTCTGTGGTTCCCTGCATTTCTCTGCATGGAAGGGCATCCTGCTCTTTAGGTCTGAGGGATGGTTGCACTGCTGCCATGCCCAGATCAACACAGCGCAGGCTCCAGCTGAGCATGGAGCTGAGCACAGCAGGTCAGATCATGAGGGGAGGTGGTAGGAGAAGAAAAGAAGGTGAAATGGAAGCCAGAGTGAGACAAGAGAAAGAGGATTTCAGAACAACCTCTTCCCTTCTCAGGCTCTTGTGAAAGCCCCAATACCTGCAAACCTGATTCTGACTATTTTAACTATCTTAGATTTTTCCCCCCTGCAGCAAGGGCAGGGGGCCAGCAACCTCCACCCCAGCCCTGCTCTTGCCAGCAGAAGTTATTATTATTTTTTGTTCCCTGACAACAATGCGCTGGTAATTCCACTGCTCCTGTTCCAACATGACCAGCTTTCCTTTCTCCCCTTTCCAGGCAGCAAGCAGGAGAACTGCAGACAGTCCTTTCCCATTGCTGTGTGTAGACAGGCTGCTGGAGCAGAGTTTGTGCCTGCCTCTGTGCAGGCAACAGAAGGGACTGTTTCTGGTCCTTTAGGTGGATGCAGAGCTTGGGTAATTGGCTAAGTGCAATTAAGACCTTTGACAGTTTTGTTCAGTCTCTGTAGGACTCAGCAGAAACCTTCAGGACCTCATGCAGGAACACAAATAAAGGACACCCACTCCATCCCAAGTCCCATGGGAGAGGCTGGCTGGGATTTTCCAGCAGGGCAGGGTACTGATAACTCATACACGTGCACATGCAAAACACTCATTAAAACTGAATGTGCACTTCCCAGGTCCTTGTAGGGGACAGCAGAAAGAACCAAGGAAATGTTTCCCCAGGCCACAAAAGCTGACGGCTCTTCCCCTTTAATGACAGTTTCCACTTGCGTTTTAGCCCTCTGGCCTCACAGGGTGTATAACCAAGTAGCAACAAATAAAAGTAAGCTTTAATTCCAGCAGGCTTCTCTCAAGAGCCATGTCCAATCTCTGTCTCAGTGGCCATGTGAACACTGCTGGCAGTTTGTGCATCTTGGCATTGCACAGCACCACAGCTCTGAATGGGAATTAAGAGTGATTAACTGATAACCACGAGAGCTTTCTGATCCCAAGGCACAGTGGTGACTGGCTCCAGAGGGGGAAAGTGGGAGCCACGGCTGGGCACAGGGTAAGGGACAGAGGGAGTTTGCTTAAGGTCAGGAGGAGAAGCCAACCCTTTGACTTGTGGCTCAGGCAGATGTGAAGCTAAACCAAAAAATTCCATCTGGTGAGACTTGGGATATGGTACAAGTATGTAATAGAGAGAAGAGTCAGCTCTTCTTCCCCAGGAGATCTGAGCATCTTCAGTGGTACAGACATGCAGGAGAGTCATTAAATTCCAGTTCATCTGCCTTCACTACAGCCCTCCTTCTTCAGCTCTAGAAAGCTCTACTATGATCCTATTTTCTTTCTATTTTTTCATTAGTTCATGAAAGAATTTCAGGGTGTGGCCAGGCAAATCCAAATAGTCACTTCAAGGTGGTTAAGTTCCCCTCCATCAGCTGGCATGCAGTAATCCAGTGCAAACAAGGTGTCAAGTCTGCTGCAACTGGATTTTGCAATCTGATAGACTAGAAATATTCCCTGTGTGCACACAGGTGTCAGACGATTCCACTGTCAATATCTGTGTGTCTTCTGGGCTTGTTAGGCCAAAATTATGAAGCATCCCTTGAGGTAGCTGAAGTTTTAGGGTTTGCTTCCCCATCCCAGCCAACCCATTGGCAGCGAGGACAGGAGTGTCAGAGATTCCAGTGAACTGCTGCTGCAATTCCTTCTCCAGGCCTCCATTTCCATGAGTTTTGCTGTTAATGGAGCCCTACAGCCTCTCACAAACCTGGGAGATGTTCCAAAGATTCTCAGCCAGTGGGCTTTCAGACCACTGTTGAGTCCTCTTCACCTGCTGAGATGTGAAAAGGATGATTAGGGAGAAGAAAAAAAACCCTATGACAAGCAAGCAGAGTTTTTCAAACCGTCTTGTCATAACACATTAAGGAGTGTTGATTTATGATTGTAAAGGCATCAAACAAATGTTTAGCACGGTAGCTGGTGCCAAATGTGAATAATCCCAGAGAACAAGTGGAAACGGTGAATGATAATCTTGTTCCAAGCAGCTGCTCCTCGCTCCCTCCTTCAGCTGCCTGGTGTTTCCTGCAGCCATTGGAAATTTTCTCCTGCCTGTTGTGCACAAACAGACATACACCAAGGTATGGTGCAACTGAAAACAATGCCATGAATTAAAACTCTCTGGCTTTGGACCAGAAATGAGAGTTGAGATCGGTTAATGGGACTTGGATTTATAAGTCTTTCAGGACACAGAAGTGCATGTGCTCACAGCACTGTACATGCACACTTACCCCCATGCAGGGCATTTCCCAGGGCAGCAGGAGCCTGTGTGACTGCCTGCAGTGGTCACAAATATTCACCCTGCTGTGAGGAAGAACTTCCCTTTGTGATAAGAGAGGCTGCTGGGAGCAGGAGATGCTTAGAATGGAAAGAAATGCTCACAGGTGTCAGACTTGATGACTGTCAGAAAGTCATACATTACATATACAATTTCCAGTTGTGAAAATGTTCTAGAGCTGCTTTCCCCAAAAGGTAAAGAGTCAAAGTGCTCAATAATGACCATTATCAAACCATGGAAACAGAAGCCTCAACTCCATCCTTTCCATGAATCTATTCACTTTAGTCATTGACAGGCCAAAACCAATCAATTATGATGATTTAGTCTCAGTTCTGGTTTATTATAGCCACGATTCCTCCATCCTTCATCCATCCTATTCCCTGTGGTTAAACTACTGTGTATTTTTCAGAAATCCCTCAAATACTGCAATTGTTAGAGGGTTCATCCTGTCTCTCAGCAAGGCTTAGATAATATACGAACATCATTATTGACTGTGTACCTTATTTTTAGCCTGAACGCATTTGTTCTAGCCGTGGAATTAGAGGGTATTTCCCAAGGCAGAAGACAAACTTTTGTCAAAACACTGTAAATTACAAAGAGCAAGGTTCAGCAAAGGAAAAGTAGGAGTTGAGACTTGTTAAGAGGCCAGACTTGTGCCAGCACATGCAGAATGTTTCTTAGAGGCATAAGAAAAGTTTTGTTTTCATGGTCCTGCAGCCTTTCTCACCTAATGCCGTGCCAACCCTCAACTGATGCAGGCATCTGGTAGGTGTTCCCCCTCCTCCGTGTTCTCTGTGATCAGAGAGCAAGAGCAACACCTCCACAAAGGGATTCACGCTGCAAGGGGATAGCTTAACCTCTGGGGGTATCCATCTTTCTCCTCTGATCACAAAGGGAGCCTGAAACAGGACAGGTGGGCAGGCTGATTTGGGGCACTCAGGGATCTCATCAGCCCTGGCTTTTCTTGCATGCTGAGTCTTGGAGCTCAAAGGGTTTCTTTCTTGGCAGGCCTGATTTCTACAACTTCACGGCAGCTGGATCGAGAATACAAGGCTGAACATATCCTAGAGGTGGGTAATGATGATTGTAATTAGCTTTATTTATGTACAAGTGTATTAAGTCCTCAAAGAGCTTTTCTTGCAAGTTGGAGCACAGAGAAAGAATCTCATCCCATCAGCTCCCAACTGCTGGGAAAGTTAATTAAATAGTGTGTGCTGCCCTAAGAGACAGCTGCAGCACTGCTGTGGGGTTTATTATTTTCTTGCTGAAGACTGGAGCAAAAGTGCTATTCTGGAAGCTGTGGGAATGCAGGAAGAGGACTGGAATTGTCCTGTAGCAGGATGGATAATAGGTTATGGGGGAAAGAGCAAGCCAGAAAATCCACCCTCATTTATCTCATTGTGTCAGACATTGCTGTGTAGCTTTGGTTACTGGCCCCATCCTCAGCTGCTCCGAGCTGTGTGTCTTCCCATTAGAAGAGTCTGGAGGTGTTTCAGTCTATCAGGGTGATGGAGGATAATACATTTTTCTCTTCAGTACAACATGCTGGGAGCGTGCACAGGCACAGCAGGGTGAGGATGGGTGATAACTTGCCAAGTCATGGCAATACAAATGTTTTCAGCTTTGTGATCCCTAATGACCAACCTGACCCACTGCCCGGCGCAGCTGCAAGCAGGAGCCCTGCAAACTTATCTCCCTGTGCATGGGCAAGCCCTGCACAGTGCCAGCTACAGCCACCAGGTTTTACCCTGCAGAGAGGAGCAATGCCTCTGAAAATGTTGGGGTACAAATGCAGATCCACACAGAAGCCCTAACAGAGTCATTTCCCATTGGGATGAAGGCTGCCTGCTCATTTCCTAGCTCACATCAAAGAGCTCTCTTCAACCGCCCCCTTTTTTTGCTGACAGGTGGCTGTTTCTGACAACGGAGAGCCAGCCCTGAAATCCACCAGCAGGGTCGTGATACAAGTCCTGGATGCCAACGACAATCCTCCCAGTTTCCCCCACAAGCTCTTCATGGTGCAGCTCCCTGAGAGAGAGGCCTCAGAGACACCACTGCCCGTCTACAGGCTGATCGCTTCAGACCGTGACCAGGACCAGAACAGCCAGATCACCTACACCATCGAGGAGGAGGAGGAAGGGATATTCACCATCAACCCCACAACTGGCACGGTCTTCTCCAGGAAAGCTTTTCCTGCCTCTGAATACAACATACTCACGGTGAGAGGAGAGGGAAGCAGAGAGAGCTCATGGGAAGAGATGAGTGGAGAGGGAAAGAGAGAAAAGGGTGCAGAAACAGAAAATTAAAAAGAACAAAAGAGATAGAGAAAATGCAGAGGTGAGAGGAGAGCTTGAATGAGGCAAAGGGGTTACAGAGAGAGAAGCTGGGAGGGAATGATGGGAAATGCAGAAACTAGAAAGCTATTAAAAATGGTTGATAAATTTAAAATTAACTGTCCAACACGCTCTCAGAGATGAATCCGTGATCCCATATGGATGTGCACCCAAACCTGAACAGTCTTTGGGTTTCATCATGCCTCTATTTGGCAGTCTGGTCATGCCATGGGGCTTGGGTATAGGGTTAAAGCCCTCCCACAATCCGTGGGTTCTTGCAACAAGGCTTGTGATCCAGGTCTCTGCTGTGGATTGAGCTTGGCAGATATACTTGATGGTCAAGAGGAATTTGGTTTGCAAAGCTCTACCTTGGAAGCAGCCAGAGCACAGACCTCTGGCTCAGGAATTGTTTTGTGGGATTTTGGGCACACTCAGACCTGAAACTCTTGGTGGGTGGGAGAAGAAGCTTCCTATGGGGCTTCCATGGTCTAATCCAGCCTTCTCCCTGACTGCATGTGCATTTCGTGGCAGGTCAAGGCGACAGACGGCGGCAGCCCCCCACTGTCCTCTCATGTGCGACTCCACATCAGCTGGGTCGCCCGGCCCGGCCCCTCCTCAGAGCCACTGGCTTTTGATGAACCCCATTTTAACTTTGCCGTGATGGAAACGGATCCTGTAAACCACATGGTGGGAGTGATCAGCATTGAAATGGGCCCCAGCCAAGTGTGGTTTAATATCACAGGTGAGACATAGAAATTGCAGCAGGGCAGCGGTGTCTGGGAGCATTTGCCCCGGCTCTCTTGGCTTTCAGCACTCGCATGCCTGAGCTAATGAAGTTGTTTGCTTTAGGTGTAGGTGAGCTACAAGGAAAGCTTTCTCACAGGCACCAAAGTGCTTAAACAGCCATAGAAAAAGCTGCCTGTCCAAGGGCTCCAGTGCCAAGTGCAATTACTTAACACACTCTTTTAATGACATTCTGGAACTTGCCAGTGTTCGAGGTGTTCTCTGATGTCGCATGAGAGGCAGGGCATGCCAGTCCCAGCTCCTCCTGGGAATCAAGTGACACTGTTGGTTTTGCTAAAACTGCCTGCAAGGATCCAGGTGTCTGGCTGGGTGTTGCTGTCAACTCCTATCTCTCCCTCCATGATGAGTCTTGAGCAGGAAACAGAGAGGGAAGAATTCCTCAAAGACCTAGCCTGCCCTAACTGGTGGGGCTCCCTATTCCACCTCACCACACCCCAGGGATGACTTAGATATGAAAGGGGAAGCTCTAGGGCCTCCTATAAGACACACAATGGCAGAGGGGATGTGGGCTGTCACCCCAGGGGACTCGCCTGGCAGCATGTGAGCAGAACTGGTCCTACCAATGAGGGCCAATTGTGCTCATGTAATTTGGTGTTTTGAAGTGGTGCCCCAATCTGCCTTGCACAACCTTTCCCTGGCACTGCCTGCAGGGCCTGCCCTCGTCAGACAAAGCCTTAATTGGACAAGTGAATAGTTTTTCCCGTTACTGTGTTAGGGCAGGGATAATGGTGTATAAATACAATTAAGCAACAAGAGATACAGTGCTACAGGGAGCAGACAATATCAGTGCAAAGTTTATCTGGCATTAGTAGTGTCTGCTTGGGTGTGCAGAATTAACGGTATATGCCTCTGAATCTTCTCCCATCATTTCCTTGCTGAGTGCTGGAGCATAGCCTGACCTCATCTTTGCCAGTTCTGAGTGCACCAAGTACTGCTCAAGGCTCTCTTGGTTTCTATACTGGTGGGAAAGGATAGGATTAGATTTTCCCTGCCAGGGAAGCAAAACATTGTGGTGTGTGGCAACCAAGCAGGTGGTGAAGAGATCCAGAAGCCCTCAGCACCTCATTCAAAATCTCACCTTTCCCAGTCCACAAAGGCTCTGTCACTGGTCTGCAAAATTCTGACAAAGCAGCATCTTTCTTCATCGCTTTCCCTTCCTGGGCTACTTTTTTTCCATTGGGCACTGTGCACAGGGAGCTATTCTCTCTTTTCTCAGGGAAAGGCATCCACATGTCTCTCTGTCTCTGCATCTTTCTGTCTCCTTCCCAGCAGGAAAGCAGTGGTCCAGATGGCTGGTGACCACTGTATTCCTCCAGTGAGGGAAGATGTGTAATTTAACAACCAACAAAGATCTTACCAGCTGGTAAGAGAATAAAGCAGAACCCAGAGCATCCAGTAGCCAGGAAAGGAGAAGACCTGGGATAAATTGCAGGAAACTTCCAGCCTCTCCATATCTTAGGACAGCACAGCAATGTTTCACATGCCATAGAGGCCTAACAGGCCACCAGCAAGTGAGGCATGAGAAAGGAGCTGCCATGCCAGGGCTGAACAGCAGTAGGGTGAGGGACAGCCTTCTGCTGCTGAGCTGCTCAGGCCTGCGGTCCCCAGCACTGCACAGCCATCTGGGTTGGAGGCACCAGGCTCTGCTCACCCTGCAAGCACCGTCTGCCTCCCCAACTGTTCCAGTATTGGGCTTCTTCGTGGAGCTCACAGGCCCCCAACTGTGGCAATGAAGGCCATCACTGAGATGCCCACAGTGTGACCTTGACTTGGAAGCCAGCAAGAGCACACTTCTGCCCTGCAGGTCCCTGATCCATGCTAAGCCAGCGATGCTGCCTAGCTGGAGACCTTGTGCAGATAAATCAATGCTCAAATGTGCCTGTTGCCAATCTAGCCAGGACATCATATCATAAGTGCATCCTTTCCACTTCTCATTTTTTCTGATTCCCCTCACCTTCCATTTCTACTCCTTTGTCACCATCTGTGACTACCTCTTTGTCTAGCTTCTCCTTGTCCTCCTTGTCTCCTGTGTCCATCTGTCACATGTTGTACTGAGTTTCTACATTTGGGAGAAACCTCCTCTATGGCACTGTCTCCAGTCCAGCCATGGCCAAAGAGGTGCAGTGAGAGTGAGTGCCTGCACAGCCCCATTCAGGGCATATTGCCTGGCATACACGAATCTGTGGCTGGGCATGAGCACCTTGTGTGATTTTTGTATGATGTCTGGAGGGGATGTCCTTGTCCTTTGTGCCTCCAGGCAGCTCTTGGAATCCCCACCCCTGCAGAGGCTGCCAGGACCTGCAGCTTGCTCCAGACAGAAAGCTGACTGTAACTGCACTCCTGTTACCCTTTCTCATCTCTCCCCTATCCCAGGTGGTGATGATGACATGGATTTTGACATTGAAAAAAGTACAGGCAGCATGGTCATTGCAAGACCACTTGATGCAAGGAAGAAGTCAAGCTATAACCTGACAATAGAAGTCACTGACGGGTCCAGTACGATTAAAACCCAGGTAATGTTTCTTTCCTTTAGTAGACACCCCATCAAGAGGGAGTACATGACAAAGGCAACCTTCTTCTGAGTCTGATGAGCTCTGGATCAGGTGCCAGGCACAAGAATCTCCTTACACTGTGATCTTACTTTATACAGTGACCCAAGTTTTTCCTAATACCAAGCTAAGATTGTTTTTATATTCTCAGAAACACAACTGGTCTAGGGAAGCCTGGGTCTTTCCTGCTGATCACAGCCAACACTTGAGGACACATCTACACCACCAGCCAAGCTGGAGTGGCAGTTCATACACTCAGACCTCAACTTGCTCTCAGCTGGTCAGGCTGAACTGCAACACACCTGGGACAGCATGTTGAGACATAAGGGAAATGTGTACACAGTTAGATCAGGCTTGGCTCCATGATCCCATGTCAGGGGGTGTTCCTGGGAATTACAAGCCAAGGTAAAGCCAGCACAGATACATCTGCAAGGGGTGAGGTCAGGCCCAGGCAGTGAGAGGGGCAGCTGCTCTGAGTGCTCTCTGTGCTCTGAGTTGCCACATAAAAATTAAGTGCTGGTCAAAGGAAGCACTTTGCTCTCAGGCATGTGCCTGATCTCCAGTTAAAATTATGAGATTTGCCCATTTTTACCTACCACGAGGAGGGGTGTTCAGGGCTTGATCTTCCACCAACCAGTGTCTCCACGCGTAAGAAGCAGCCAAAATTCCAGCCCTCACTGCACAGGAAGACCTAGAATGTGAGTCACCTGTCAGTGATGCTTATCGTGGGAAATTCACTGCGGGGGATGATGAGTGAGAAACGCTGTCATTCCTGTGAAATGCAGTGCTAAGGGATGGCCACTTACCTCAACTATCTTCAAGCATTGCTCCAAATAAACAAACACAGCCCCACCTTGCCTGCTGTGCATTCCCTGCCACCTTGCATCTCATCCCTACGTTTATTTTGGCACTCAAGGCCGCTAGCAGATGTCAAGAAACCTGCTTGTGCAAAACCTCAGTGGCATGCTCAGGTTTGCTACAGGAAGCAAATTATTACACTTGGTTGGGACTTCCTAAGATGCAGGGAGCACCTCAGTAGGGAGTCGAGACCGCCAAGGTAGGAGACCAAGCTGAAGAAACCTGTGACTTTGCAGGCAGGATTCAGGCAGGCATTCACTGCCTGCACATGGGAAGATTTGGCTAAGAAATGGAGAACACATATCATGCTTCTCCACACACATGCTGCTCTTGAGGTAGGCCAGCCCTCCTTTCTTTTGCCAAACATCCCCCTTCTGTCGTCTTTCTGGTGTGCAGTTGGTGGGGGTTGCTGTGGAGGCACCAGCCAGCAAAGCTGGCACCATGGCTGAGCCGCTGCTGCTCTTTGTGGCAGGCTGTGACACTTTCCCTGTGTGCCAAGTGCAGGCACGTTCAGTCTGAATGGCTTGCCAGATTGGAGATATAAAAAGAAATGAGAGGAAGCAAACTGGAAAATATGAAGGGAAGGCACAGCAGGAGTTCCTTGGGGGAGAAGAACAAAAGGGCTCCCCAGTCACCATGGATGGCAAAGCCCCAAGAGGTGGAAAGCTGTGATGGTTACAGGACTCAGAGCATGACTATGCCCAAGAGGGGTTGGTAGCTGAGATTTTACATGTCTGCATAAGTCAGGCTGCTCTCACTGTGCTGTCTCTCCCACAGGCTTTTATCCACGTGATTGACATCAACCAGCACCGTCCCCAGTTCCTGGAGAGCCATTATGAGGTGAGGATTCCTGAAGATACCCCTTCAGGGAGAGAAATCCTTCGAGTCAGTGCAACAGACAAGGACAAGGGAAAGGGGCTCATCTACACCGTCCATGGCAGTGTGGACCCCAAAAGCACAAGACTTTTCCAGTTGGATCCAAGCAGTGGAGTCCTCACGACAGCAGAAGGCTTCAGTTCCCAGCCCATGCCTCAGCACACCCTCACAGTGATGGTGAGTCCTAACCAAACCCTGCTGAGTCCACCAGCTTGGCTGGGAAATATGGGTCACTGGAGAAATTAAAACTGGTTCAGGTCTTTGAGGGAGTGTTTGTCTGGAGCAATAAGGAAGAGGAAAGCACAGTATTAACCTTTACTGTATGGCTAAATCTAGGCAACACCCTGCTTTCCTCTAACCACCTGCTAACTTCATTGGAGGGCCACTGAATTCTTAGAAACAAAAACACAGTGAATAATTGTTAATGTTTGGTTTCCAGTTTAAGGCTGAGCTTTGCTACTGAAACTTACAGGCTCATTCCCACCCAAGGGGTTGGTACCACTTCAAAACACCCACCTCTGTAGGAGTCCTGATGAGTTGCTTGGAGGCTGGTGCAGGCAAGGCTGCCTTCCCCCCGAGTGTGACTGTACCTGCTCTTCCTCTGTCATTCAGGTACGAGACCAGGAGGTCCCCATCAAGCGGAACTTTGTTCGAGTCGTCATCCACGTGGAGAGCTGCAACCTGCACCCTCCACAGTTCAGCAGCATCCATTATGAAGCAGAAGTGCTGGACTCTGCAGTGGTGGGCACAGAGGTTATACAAGTCAGAGCCCTTGATCAGGACCAAGGTGCTAATGCTGAAATCCACTACTCCCTCCAGGCAGGTGAGAGCTGTGCAACAAGACAGTTTTGTCTTTGGCTTTGATCATGCCTGCATTTCCATGCTCTAACTGGTGGCCACTTGGCCAGCTTTCTCTAGATGTTGCAAAGAACAGTAAATGTCTGCACAGTTCTAAATGTGAGTTTCTTCCTCTTCAGAGAAAATCTAGAGTGAGCAGGGAATTTCCACATTGTGGAATATTAGCATCCTTTCATAAGAAAATAGCTAAATGTTGAGTCACTGGTCTAAAAAAACATGACTGGATGAGTTAGGACAACCTAAAATCTGCTCCTCTTGTCCATGGGAACTGAAGGAGGGATTCCTATTTAGTTGTTAGGCAAAAGTACTCCAATTCTCACAACAGTCATCATCAGTTCCACCATTTCTACCAAGGAATACATCTTCAAGGAGTGGTAAGCATCCTGTCAGAATTGGCTGGTGGTGGTTTTGGGTCATGCAAATTCAGTAAGCAAGTATTTTATCATTCACTCTAAAGGTTAAAATTGAAGTATTTATGTCTGTACCACACCGCCTATTTAGCCAGTAAATTCTTTGCAGGAGACAAACCATTCTTTGCTCCATCTTTCTCACTGCAATTTAGATCAAGGACTGAGGAATTTAATTGCTCCTGAAGTATTGGTAATTACAAGCATGACAGGGCTTGAAGAAACTAGTACTCTCTGTGTTACCATGTTCCGCACACGAGGCAAAAGCTTCAAGCACATGCTCTGCCACCACTAAATATGCTTAAATTAGAAGGGTATTTATCTCCAATTTATGTTTTGATTGATTCAAAAGTTAGCTCGTAGATCTCAATAGGTTCATTGTTCTTAAAATTATTTAGAAATGAATTATTCTCCCAGTGAAAGAGACAGATGTTAACCAGGTCTGAAATCAGGAGAATCTGTGGAAAAGAGGTTCAGAAAACCAAAGCCAGTACAGTGTCTGCATTCTTCACTTTGTAATTTCTCTTCTTGCAGGTAATGGGGAAGGCTCCTTTAGCATTGACCCATATTCTGGAATTATTACCATTGCCCAGAAACTGGACCCATCCAGGCAGGACCGATTTACTCTTATTGTAAAAGCAGAAGATCGGGGCTTCCCTCAGCTCAAAGATTCTGCTACAGTACATGTTCGTGTTAGACCCTCTGATCGAACCCCTCCAAAATTTCCAGAGGCTGAATACATCACAGAGATCAGTGAATCCACTGCCATTGGCTCTCCCCTGATCCAGGTTTCAGCCACAAGCTTGTCGCCAGTCAGCTATGAAATAAAAGATGGAAATGGAGATGGAGTGTTCTCCATGAACTATCAGTCAGGCCTTATTTCCACTCAGAAGAGCTTGGATTTTGAGCAGGTGTCTTTTTACCAGTTGAAAGTCCGTGGCACCAACACAGCTGGAGCTTTTATGGACACAGTGGTACTTATCTATGTCATAGATGAGAATGACAATGCGCCCATCTTCGTTAAGCCTTCCTTCGTGGGTTGGGTCATGGAGAATGCCCCATCACAAAGCATGGTTCTGGATGAGAGCAATGCTCCCCTCGTGACCTATGCAACAGATGCTGATCAAGACTCCAATGCTCTGCTGGTCTATGAGATTTTGGAACCAGAGGCACTGAAATATTTCTCAGTAGATCCCAGCACAGGGACACTGACCAGTCGTGCTGATATAGACTATGAACTCACCCCAGTTTTCCACTTCAGTGTACACGTGCACGACAGTGGAAATCCCAGCTTATTTGCATCCAAGCCCAGCAAGGTCACAATCCACGTTAAAGATGTGAATGATTCACCTCCAGTCTTTTTCAAAGACATTTACGATCTTTCTGTCTTGCTGCCTGCCCACCCAGGGATGGAGCTTTTGTCAGTGCAGGCAAAAGATGCAGATTCGGAGGTGACCTACAGCATCGTGGAAGGAAACCTTGATAATGCTTTCTATATTCATCCTCTCACAGGTCTCATCTCCATTCTCAATGCTACTGGCCTGAGGAACTACCGTGAGCTCATGGTCAGAGCTGGTGATGGCTTGTATAAGAGTACTGCTCTGGTTAAGCTCAACTTAACTCAAGCACAAGGTGCTGGCTTGAAATTTGATCAAGACGTGTATACAGCAACTGTGTTGGAGAACTCTACAGATGAGAAGACTCTAACCATTCTTGGGGTCAAGGGATATCAGCTAAACGAACCCCTTTCCTATTCACTTTTGAATGGAAGGGAAAGGTTCAAGATGATCCAGGCCTCTGGAGTACTGCAGACCAAGGGTGTGAAATTTGACCGCGAAATGCAAGACGTGCACGAGGTAGCTGTGGAAGTGAAGGACAACAGGAAACCACCAAGGGTGTCCCAAGCCACCGTCAAGGTGTATGTAGAGGATGTCAATGACAACCCACCACAGTTTGAGAATGTGCCATATTACACCTCTGTGCAGGATGGCACGGAGCCGGGTGATGTACTTTTTCAGGTGTCAGCAACAGACAAAGACATAGGGGATAATGGAGCTGTTACCTACTCATTTGCAGAGGACTACAAGTACTTTCAGATTGACCCTTACCTAGGAGACATCTCCCTTAAGAAGCCTCTTGATTATCAAGCTTTAAATAAATACAACCTCCGAGTCATTGCTAAGGACAAAGGAGAGCCTCCCCTCCATGCTGAAGAGGAGGTTGTGATCAGCGTGAGGAACAAATCCAACCCCCTGTTCCAAAGCTTGTACTACCGAGTGAAGGTGCCAGAAAACATCCCCCCATACACATCGATCCTCCACATACAGGCTCGCAGCCCTGAAGGCCTGCGCCTCATCTACAACATCGTGGAAGAAGATTCCCTGAAACTCTTCAACACCGACTTCAAAACCGGTGTCCTCACTGTCACAGGCCAGCTGGACTATGAGCTAGAGACAAAACACACGTTCACTGTTAGAGCCACAGACACAGCGCTGGGATCCTTCTCAGAAGCCAGGGTAGAGGTGGAGGTGGAGGACATTAATGACAACCCCCCAGTATTTTCTGAGATCGTTTACACGGCGTCTGTCTCAGAGAGTTTGCCAGCACAGACCCCTGTTGTCCAGCTCTTTGCCTCTGATAGGGATTCTGGCAGAAACAGAGTGGTCTCCTATCAGATCGTGGATGACGGTTCAGATGCTACCAAGTTCTTCCATATTGATGCCAGCACTGGGCAAATAACAACAGCCCAAGCACTTGACTACGAAACAAATCAACAGTTCCGTGTGAAAGTAAGAGCTGCAGATCATGGGATGCCTCCGCTTAGCAGCGATGCCCTGGTAATTGTAGATGTGACAGACATCAATGACAATCCCCCGGAGTTCAGCCAGCTTCAGTATGAAGCCAAGGTCAGTGAAATGGCCACGTGTGGGCACATCGTGATCAAAGTCCAGGCCCTGGACCCCGACAGTGGAGACACCACCCGCCTGGAGTATGTGATACTCTCGGGCAATGACAATAGACACTTTGCTATCAACAGCACTACTGGAATAATATCCATGTTCAATCGCTGCAAAAAAGACTTGGAGCCATCCTACAATCTCAGGGTTTCTGCTTCAGATGGAGTTTTCAAGAGCACTGTGCCTGTGTATATCAACACCACAAATGCCAACAAATACAGCCCTTCTTTTCAGCAGAACGTGTATGAGGCAGAACTGGCAGAAAATGCTGAGATAGGTACCAAAGTGATTGAGCTGCTGGCTATTGACCCAGACGGTGGCCCATATGGCACCATAGACTATACCATCATAAATAAGCTTGCCCATGAGAAGTTCTCCATAGACAACAGAGGCTGCATTGCTACACTGCAAAAACTGGACAGGGAAAATTCAACAGAGAGAGTCATTGCCATTAAAGTCATGGCCAAAGATGGGGGTGGGAAGGTGGCCTTCTGCACTGTGAAAATAATCCTTACAGATGAGAATGACAACCCACCTCTGTTCAAAGCCTCTGAATACACACTGTCCATCCAGTCCAATGTAAGCAAAGGTTCCCCTGTCATCCAAGTACTGGCTTATGATGCCGATGAAGGTGCCAATGCAGATGTCATTTACTCTGTTGACTCCATTGAAGATGTGGCAGAAGACCTTGTGGAGATCAATGCTGCCACTGGCGTTGTTAAGGTCAAGGAGAGCCTTATTGGTTTAGAAAACAGAGCCTTCAACTTCAAGGTGAAAGCTGAAGATGGCAGACCCCCTCACTGGAATTCCCTTGTCCCAGTGAATCTCCAGATTGTCCCCAGGGAGGTGACATTGCCAAGGTTTTCTGAGCCCCTTTATACATTCTCTGCATCTGAAGATCTTCCAGAGGGATCAGAAATAGGGTCAGTCAAAGCTTTTGCAGAGGATCCCATTATATATAGCCTGGTGAAGGGAACCACTACAGAAAGTAACAAGGATGAGGTGTTCACACTGGATGAACAGACAGGGGCTTTGAAAATCAAAAAACCCATGGATCATGAGACCACCAAGTGGTACCAGGTTGATGTTATGGCTCACTGCTCACATCAGGAGACTGAGCTGGTCTCTCTGGTCTCCGTGAACATCCAAGTGCAGGACGTCAATGACAACAGACCCGTCTTTGAGGCAGATCCCTACAAGGCTTTTGTCATGGAGAACATGCCTTCAGGAACCACAGTCATTCAAGTGACAGCTAACGACCAGGACATGGGAAGTGATGGGCAGGTGACCTACAGTCTGGAAGCAGAATCTGGCAACCTCCGCGGACTCTTCACCATCGATGGTGAGAGTGGGTGGATCACCACGCTGAAAGAGCTGGACTGCGAAGATCAGGAGGTCTATCGCTTTTACGTGGTGGCCACTGACCACGGCAGGAAAGTCCAGCTCTCTTCCCAGACCCTGGTGGAGGTCACTGTCTCCGATGAAAATGATAATGCTCCACAGTTCACCTCTGATTTCTATAAGGGGTCGGTGATTGAGAACGCAGAGCCAGGGCAGGTTGTGGTCACACTGAGCACCATCGACGCGGACATCTCTGAGCAGAACCGGCGCGTCACGTGCTACATTACTGGTGAGTCTTCCCTGGCTTTAAATCTTCAGTGAACAGAGGGGAGTACCATCTCAAAGTGAGGATTTAATACCTTGGCTTACAGAATACTAATAAGGAAATAGTGTTATACTGACGGTCCTGTCAGAGGCAGGAAATGAAGTCCAAGCTCTGTCATGAGCTGGACTCTTCAGCTAAATGATTCTGGGGAATATAAAATTCTTGAGTAATTAACTGCAGTGGGTGGAGTTATCATTATAATAACTATCTTACCACTGAATCGTCCTAGTTATTTGGGAATAAATAAGTAAATAAAATGCATATAAGTAATTACATAGTACTGTAGAGATATTTATTTACACTTTCCTAGCAGAGAAGTAATTAAGACAGTGTACTTGCAATACCTATTGGAAGGACAGAGGAGGTGGTACAGAGGAGGGAAGATCTTTCTCACATAGGTACTGTGACCTGTATTTAAGTTCTTTGACTCAGCTTTTTCTCCTGCCAACAACAGGTTATAGATCACACATATGCCTGTAGCCTGTATGTATTTTTTAGTATCTATATCTGTCTGCACATAGGCTGTGTATAACTTTATGGTATTAAACCTGTTTCCTATGAAGCCACTTAAGTCTGACTTAACAAACAAGGCTGCAGTTAGCTACTCTGCACTGGGGGATATTTGTGACTGTCATGTCAATCTTAGTAAAAGATTTTTGGCTAACAAGAAATACTATGAATTGCTCTTGTATCCCTGAAACGTCACTTGTGCCAACTAAAATTAACCACTGCTGTAAAATAACAAAAAAGTTACACTGGAATGTTTTATGTGCATTTGCACAAGTAGAAGCTTGATTTTATGGTATTTTTTTGACCCTAAAGTGTCTTTCTGAGACCTTGGGCAGATACTTCAAATTAAAATGTTTGGTCAAACTCAAATGAGGACCCTTCAGGGTCAAAACATTTAGTCAGATCATGTTGCAGCCTGTTATCTGTTGTTGTAACCATCCAAAACAGGGGAGGAATGCTGGTACTTTCAATTGGTTTATGGCATGCCTAGGTATTTGCAAGCCTCTGGGAGGAAAGATTGAATCCATTTATGTATTCACATTTCTGCCATCTTAGAAGTACTACTAAGTTCCAACTACTTTAAACCTGAGAGGATGCACACTTATGTTGGTGGTGAGCACCTTATGCTCTCTCTGCTATGCACTCACAAGCACAGGTCAAACTCTACCCATAAAGTTATAAATGCAACTGCAGCAGAAGAGAGGAGGAGGTGAACACAGAGCCCAGCTTCCCTCTGTTCACACTGGTTTCAAACACACAGAAAAAAAAATCTGGGCAAGGGCTGGTGTTTCCCAGCGTGGGAAGAAGGGCTAGCAGAGGTCTCATTGTGCCTCCAGATCCACAACCTCATCACTGCAGTGCAAATGAAAGCAAAAAGGGAGTGAATTTAATGAACCCTGCTGTGCATGGCCCTTCAGAGTGTAACACAAACAAGCCCCACAGCCAGCTCTCTTCATTGACCCCTGTTGTCTGAGGTGCTCCCTTCTCTGCCTGGTGGTGTGGGGTCAGCAGAGGACACCAGCTCCTTGCCAAAAGAGAAGGATTCTCCAGGAACAGCATCCAGCCCATTTAAAATCTAATCTGTGTAACAGCAGCAGAAGCAGCATGAATCTGGTGGCCCAGAGAGCCTGCCTAGTGTGGATTTACCTGTCTCTCATCATTTGGCTCTTATAGAATCAAAAAGTAGCTCCAGAACATGCAGTTATATCTTAAATACCTCTATAGGTCAAGAGGAAGTTCACCTGTACATGGTGCCTTAACAATAAGATCCAACCAATATCTGCAGGGTATTTGAAACTCTCAGATTCCTTTAGGAACATGCACTGAGAAAGACTGACAGGCCCTGGGAAGGTGAGACGATGTGGTTTTGAGGCAATGAATATGCACATCTGCAGAACATTACCAAGACCTTTTTGCAATCAGGAGTTGCTTCCTCCTTCCAGTGTAATATGCAGACAGGGAATAACTGAAACAGGCAGGGTATTTCCCAGCTGTGCTGTCAGGTAGACCAAATGCTCCTCACCTGCGGGATACACCACCAATGCCCTCTCTGCATCACCAGGGCAAGTCAGAGAATCATCAAATCATACCTAGAAAAGACCTCTAAGATCACCAGAGTCCTTCAGGTCTCCTAAAAGAATAACAGTGGGCACATTTATATTCCCTTTCCTTATTATTTCTGATTTTCAGCACTCAGTAAATGCCTTTTTTTTTCTTGCCTCCTACCCCCTTCTAGAAGGAGATGTGCTGGGACAATTCACAGTTAATGAAATTGAGGGCAAATGGACAATTTCATCCAAGAAGCCTCTGGACAGAGAAGATACAGAGAAATATCTCCTCAAGGTTATGGCCTCTGATGGGAAATTCCAGGCTACCACTGAAGTGGAAATTTTTGTTCTGGATATCAACGACAACAGCCCTGAGTGTGGCCAGGTAAGACATCTGTTCTGGGACATCAGGGGCGTGAAGGGAGAGCCTGGGAAGGAGAGAACACAATAGCAAAGAAGAAAGAACAGACAGAGCATGTTAAAGGGTTTGGCTTGTCGTAATTCTCACACGATCCTGTTGCTTTGATTATGCTTAGCAATTTTAATTAAGCTGCATGTCAAGCAAACACATTAAATCTAGCCTCCAAGCATGTTTGCCAGCAGTGAGTGAGAGCCTAAGCCTTATGAAGGATAATTTTTGGAGATAAACAATGCCAGGAAGCCTCCTGGGTAGGGGCATGTAAATTACCGAGTTTTATATCCTGCTATGCTGAGAGATTCCCATCAGGAGGTTTGTTGCTGTAGAGAGCTGATCATCGGTGTGGACGTTAGCCATGGTGAGAAAGAACAGAGGTGGTTTCTTCCCAAAGAAGATTCAAAGGGTTGTGTGAAATGAGCTCACAGATCCCAGTCCACACCCCACAGCCAGCAGTGAGAGGCACATTGTGTTCCCCTATAAAGCACAGGGGTTTTATATAAGGGTTTATCCTTCTCTTTGAAGCTTCTCCTAGTCTGTTCCTCCCCATATGGGATGAAGGTATTTTGGAGATGGCTCGGATGCCAATGACACCTTCTGTCCTTGTCAGATACTCTACACTGGGAGAGTCTCTGAAGATGCTGGGCCGGGTCTTTTCATTTTGAAAGTATCAGCCACCGACCCTGATGTTGGCAGCAATGCCCAGATCACCTACAGCCTGCATGGCCCCGGCGCCGAGGAGTTCCGGCTGGGACCACACACAGGTGAGAGCAGGGCCATGGGCTGCCTTTATCCTCACCCACTGCTGAGAAATCCAAGCTCCCAGCATGGCTCAACACTTATCTCCTCTTGAGCAAACATAAGCACTGTTCATTCCAGCTCTCCCAAGCTAGGAGGGAATGGCAAACAGTCAGATTTATTGCAACATGGTAGAGAGGAGAGCGAGCGCTCAATCTTCCTGCTGGCTTTTGTTGCAAGTGTTGTCATTAGTGTTGTTAAAATGAAGGGCAGACACTATTGCTAACAGCCAGGTCTCAAGTTAAAAACTCTGAAAAGCTCTTATCGGGTCTTGTGCAGTGTATTTACCCAAACAGATTCGATGGTCATTCTGGAGATCACTTGGAATTCACTACATTGCAGAAAGCTCAGTGTCGTGGGGTTTATAAAGGTGTGTTTAGAAGTACTATTTATTTATGAACACTTTTATCCCGTGGTGGCATCCCTTGTGTGAAGTTCAGCTGAACTTGCAGGACTTCCCAAGCTGAGCCTTGCCAGGAACACTGTCTGGCAGCGATCCGAGAATAGCCCTGAGCAATGTGGCGTGGACACACCACCACTATTAGCTGAATTACTGTAGGTGTCCACACCTGGTCTGCTGTCTCCCACGGTTCATCCTCCCTGAGGTCTTGCAGACTGTGGCTGCAATTGCTGGAGACAAGACCACCTCCTGTTCTTTCCCACAGGGGAGCTGACCACATCTGCGCCTCTGGACCGCGAGCAGAAACCCACGTACCATCTGGTTGCGAAAGCGACCGACGGCGGGGGCCGCTCCTGCCAGGCAGACGTGACACTGACTGTAGAGGACACAAACGACAATGCACCGAGGTTCTTCCCCAGTCACTGCGCCGTGGCCGTTTTTGATAACACCACAACAAAGACACCCATCGCCGTGGTTGCTGCCAGGGACCTTGATGAAGGTGAGTCACAATGGGATTTACTTGCTGGTAGAGTCCGTCTTTCATCCTGAATAGAAACCTTTGAAAACCCAGGGAAGGGCTGCAGCAATGGGCACAGATGATTGAATCTTGGCCGAAGATGTGCCTGGATCTCACTGCTGACATGTCCTTGACTAGTAGGCTGGCATCAGCGTTTTTGTGACCCTGTCGGAAGTGCAGTATCTGTAGAAACATGCAAAGACAGACTTTGAGAACACGCTCAGTAAATGTAACTGTGATGCACAGCAAAAAATGTGACACAGTTTGTCTGGGATCCAAACAGGACAGAAACTTTATTAAAGATGGAGAGTGAGAATGAGCGTAATAAGGAAAAAAGGAGTTTTTGATCTGGGTGGGATAGATAATATGGATGGACAGTCCTTCTAAAGACACAAAGGTTCTCAGAAACATAGGTAAGGCTCCTAAGAAAGCAGCTTTTCATAAATCTCTCCAGCAGAGACTGCAGTTAGGATTACAGAGAAACAGGATCATATTTATCTTCTTGGGAAGCAGATATGGAGGAAAATAAAAATGGGAAGCACAGAGGTGATACTGATGTATAATTGGAAGAGTGACTGGATGTTTAAACCTGCAGATGGACAGGAGCAGACTTGGTGTTCCTATGATGCTCATACAGCCTCCATTTTCCCTGGGAATTGCAGGCCATTAAGTACACACAGTCCTAACGGATTATAAATAAATAAACCCATGAGTTATTGCAGCCTGTCCCTTACCCTTCCAGGTCTCAACGCTGAGGTGGTCTATTCTCTGTCTGACTCTGCCAATGGACACTTTTCAATTGAGGAAACCACGGGGGTGATCCGTCTGGAAAAGCCTCTGAAGGATTCTCAGCACTCAGCATTTGAGCTGACAGTCTGTGCCACCGACCGGGGCACGCCGGAGCCCCTCTCTGCTCTTGGCACTGTCACTGTCTCTGTTGTGGATCTCAATGAATACCTGCCTGTTTTCCTGGCCCCTGAATACGTGGCCATGGTAAAAGAAGACGTGGCTGTGGGTACAGAGGTCCTCAACTTGTCAGCCTTGACACGGGACAATGCAGAGAACACAGAGATCAAGTATGAAATTGTGAACGGCAACGACCATGGGAAATTTCAGCTCAACTCGAACACAGGTAAGATGATTTTGTGCCCAAGCAGGTCCTGGTGGATCCAACATCAAAGGCTGTTGTTGTCTTCTATGGTTCTTCTCCATTTGGCTTCCACTTTTGCTCCCCTCTGTCTTCAGCCAGCACAAGGGTAGGGACTACAGTCTTCTTTTCTACTTTAAATTTTGCCAGCTGAGTCACTTAAGGAGTGATCCAAATCTTGCTGAAATTAACAGAGAGATTCCTGGTTTATGTCTAGGACCTGAGGCAGGTCCGTGTGAATGAGGGATATGTGGCGAAATTTTTCCACTTCAAAATACAGGAGAAAGTAGTTTAATTTAAAAAGTCTCTCCATCCTGATCCCCCAAGGAACCTGCAGCCCAGGGTAACAGGCAGCTTTATTAGGTAGTGCTCAATAAACATGGATATACCACTCTAACCATGGGCAGGTGTTAAGCCAGGTTTACCAGCCAAATAAGCTACTGCTGTGTTTGCACAGCAATCTGATAAGGGCTGTTATCAGAAGGCCAATGTTAACTCCCTGAAACAAGCCCTTGGCTGCGTCATCAATGGCCTTCTGCCCTTGGCTGTACCATCCTCATCCAGGGTGCTGTCCTCAACTCCTCTGTCCCCAAGACTTGTTAATTTTTCCACATCAGTCTTCTTATTAGTTTGTATGTCTTAAAAGACACAGAACAATGTCATTTCCAGGGAATAAATCTGTGATACTTTCAGTGCAGAACCCAGGCACATTCTGCTACCCTTCTTTTTTTTTTACCTTCTTTTTCTTTATGTCTTTAGTCCATATGTTCAGTATCCTCCTTTCTGTGTTGCATCTCTAGCCTCACTTACAAAGCACAGCATCTTGCTGCACACCTTTAACTTCCATACAACTCTGCATCTCACACTTTTTCATCCTGCCTATGGCACAGTTCAGTGATGATCTACACTGCTTTGGTCACAGCTTTCAAGAGGACTTTTGACTCTCATCCTATCTTGCCCCAGATCTCCAACCAAGATTCCTGGACACCTTCCAGAATGAAAGTTTATTTCACCTCCTCAAACATTTGATACCAGAATGAGGCAGGTTATGACAGAATCTGTTCAACTGTAGCTTGTTTTATGAGATGCCATGACCTTCAGTATCCTGATTTAACCAGAGAAGGTCAAAGCTAAGTCAGCAACCCTTTTTCAGCTAGAAGTTTGGCAGTTGCCTTAGTATATTTGCAGTATTCCAAGCAACTCCACATTGCCATTAATTCAGAGTATCTTCTGTCCTTCCCTATCTATCCAACAATGCAGGTGCCTTATACATAAATGGGAGCCTGGACTTTGAAGCGAGTCACGAGTATTACCTGTCCATTGAGGGCACGAGGAAGGGCTCAGCCTCTCTCAGTGACGTGACCATGGTGGTGATCAACATAACTGACATCAATGACCATGCACCAGAGTTCATCCAAGACCCTTACTTCACTGATATCCGGGAGGATGCTGCAGTTGGAGAAACCATCCTCACGGTATGATTACAAACCAGGCCAGCTGCCTTCACCTGTTCTTTACTTATGCTATTCATTCTTTTCTCCTCTTTGGCACTTTACTTTTCCTTGGACACAGCCACCTCAGTGGGTTTGTGACATTCAACATTTAAGGTCAAAGCGTGACTTTTAAAAGGATGATTGCCAGAATTCCTGACACTTCACAAAGGTGGGGAACACTTTGCCCTGTAAAACATCTTAAAGTGAAAGGAGGGAGGGCTCAGGAGCTTTGAGAACCTCCCAAGAGAGATAAAATGCTTGAAGAAAGCCAATACCCTTGAGGCTTTTCTGAGCAGAATAGAAGAGCCCAAGGTAACTCTGCGTATTATCATCAGAGGAGGGTAAAGTCCTGTTGTAGATGAATTTTGTCTTGAGAAAACTATTGGATGACACTTAGTTAAACCAGTTTCTTTCCCCCTCCTCATTTGAGGCAAGCTCAAACCAATACCCTTCATGACAAGGAGGTCCTGCCTAAGCTCCTCCATGGCACAGCCTGTTTGACCCAGGGTTCCTAGGTGTTACTGTTTTCTCTCCAAACAGGTGTCAGCTGATGACTTGGATGGAGCAATGAACAATCAGATCACCTATTCTATTGTGGAAGGGAACCCACTGGGACACTTCGCCATTCAACCCAAAAGTGGGCAGATCAGCATCGCCAAGCACCTGGACAGGGAGGAGGTGAGTTTGAGATGGTAACAGGAAGGCTGAATCAGATGTGCCCCAAAAGACTGAGGGAGCACAGTATACTCAGCTACCTCGTGTTTTCTGAATTATTTACTCAGTAAATAAAGTAGAAGACAAGTCTTTCATTCATTCATTTTCTGTACTAACAGATACTGTGGTAGGAGGGCTAGGCTTTAGGCAATATGGAATGACAGGATGGTTTGGGTTGAAGGGTTCATCCCCAAACTGGAAACCAGCATAGTTGGCTTCTGCTTCCCTGAATCAGAGCATTATTGTAGGAAACAGGGATGGAGAGGATATGGAAAGGTCACCTGGACAATCTCTCATTCATACAATAGTAGCATCTTAAACCATTATTGACAGATGTTTGCCCACCTTAGTCTCATCCGTATTTGGCAAGTGTTGTGAGGCTGATTTTGTTTAGCAACGAGCTCTGAGTGAGGTTTATGGATGGAGAGCCTTAGCCAAGGGCAAAGCTGTTGTTATGGTGCAATACGTGGCCTCAAGCATTTCAATAAGCTGCAGCAGAATAAAACTTCACTGTGAAAAAGCCACCATTCTGCCATTTCTCCAAGTAATCCTGCACTACAAATCCTCCAGATCCCCAGCTATTCCCTGACAGTTCGAGCCACAGACAACGGCCACCCTGCTCAGTTCAGTGATGTCCCTGTGCATGTCCATGTGTCTGATGTCAATGACAACCCTCCTCGGTTCTTCCAACTCAACTACAGTGTGGTGGTGCAGGTAAGCCAGGACAGAGTTTGTTCTCCCCATCCCTCTCGTGTTATTAGGAAACCCATGCATGGGCTGCTGTTGGAGCAGAGAGGCAAGGCAGAGTTGAAGCTGCTTTGTGCTCCGTGTGTTCTAAAAAGAGATGCACAGGGGGGGTGGGATTTGTTTCCCTGTTTCTGATCCAGCAACTCCTGGGGCACTGTAAGTTCCCGCAGGGTTTTGTCTTTGCTTCCCTTTTTCCAATAGCATCTCTCCCTATTTCAGGAGAATGCTCCCGTGGGTACAAGTGTCCTGGAGTTGATTATGAGCGACAGGGACTCCCCAGAAAATGGACCACCATACTCATTCCAGATCACCCAGGGCAACGATGGGAAAGCCTTTGAGGTCACCCAAAATGGTTTGCTGGTGACATCATCAGTCCTGAGCAGAAGAACTAAAGAACAGTACCTACTGCAAGTCCAGGTAGAGCCTGTGTTACTGTCCTGGTATCTGAATTCCCCAGCCAGGTTAAGCAGCAACAAAATGCGATTAGCATGGCACAGCTGAATGAAAACATCTCTGGCTTTGAAGAAATCCAATCCAAGCACAAATTGTGCAGCTTGGAGCCAACTCCAGAGCTCATTTCTCCACACAGTCTGCCCACAAGAAGCGGGGGGCCAGCTTCTGTGTTGATAAAATCAGATAATATGATCACGAGAAACACTCTGTCAGCAGTTTCCTTAGACAGATGCTTTTCCCATAATCATTCTAGTGAATTGCAATTTAAAGAAAGACCTGGATCTGGTCCTACAAGCTTTCTCTAATTATCCTTGTCATTTAAGAAGTGGTTTAAGTTCCTCTTCAAAAAGGATTTCTACTGTTGCAGAATGAATTAATTATTTTTCAATGTTATCAGTAAGAATAGTCCATTACAAACAAAAGGATAATAACATGTAAAGTACATACTTCTTCAGTAATGGCAGCTGTTCTAAAAGCTAGGTACTATTATATTACAAACCTCAACCTCTAACTGCTTAGCATTAGGGAGAAATTTATCCTATAATCTGATTATTCGCATTTTTCTATTTTGAGGTTCCTTGACTCATGCTAGACAGACATTGTCAGAGTGGGACACGGGCTTAGACAGCCCGGAAGGTGAGCAAATGTGTCGATGTGCGTAACTGCTTTATATCTCCGTACGCTCAGTTACGTGTGGAACCCCAAAGACTGGCAACACAGCAAAAACTGATCAAACCCCAGGAATTCAGAGCCACTCAGGTGTGCCTCAGCTGCTGATGAGCACACACAGGGGTGAGCATGACCCCACTGCTAGCAGAAGGCCTCGGTCAGTCTCCATGCTGGAAGGCATGCTGCCATTCCCCTGGGGCTGTCTCCAGGCAGAGGTCCAGCATTGCTCCTGCCAATTTTTCCCATTCCTTCTTCATTCCCAGCCCACTGCCTGTCAGCTTCCACCTGTTTCTACCTGCAAGGCACTCTCCTTTGCAAGACCAGGTAAGGTGACAATATGTCAGCATGTGGCCATAACAGATCCTTCTGTTTTCCTTGCCAGGTCTCTGACAGCGGAATCCCTCCCCTGTCCTCATCTGCGTTTATAAATATCCAAGTGACTGAGCAGAGCCAGTATGCCCCCTCAGCCCTTCCCCTGGAAATATTCATCACCACCAACGAGGAAGCCTTCCGAGGGGGCGTCCTGGGCAAGATCCATGCCACGGACCGAGACCCCCATGACACGCTGGCGTACACTTTGGTGGCAGAAGTGCCCAAGGAGGGGCTGTTCTCTGTGGGGGCTGCAGATGGGAAGATCATTGCTGGGGACAAGCTTCCCCACGGCCACTATCTCCTGAACGTGACGGTCAGCGATGGAACGTTCACAGCCACCACCAGCGTCAACATCCACGTGTGGTGCTTTACGCAGGAGGCCTTGGACAAGGCAGTGGTGCTGCACTTCCGACACCTCTCCCCCGAGGAGTTTGTGGGGGACCATTGGCGCAACTTGCAGAGGTTCTTGGGAAACATCCTTGTCACCCGGCGCCAGAACATCCACATGGCCAGCTTGCAGCCTGCAGCTACCTCTGATGGAGTGGACCTGCTCCTGGCTGTTGGAGAGCCACACGGCTCCCTGTACGAGCCTCGGGTCCTGGCGAATAAGCTCACTGTGTCTGCGGGGGAGATGGACCAACTCGTCGGCCTCCGGATGAAGAAGGCGATTCACGTGCCATGCCATGGGTCAGACTGTGCCCACCGTGTCTGCAGGGAGACCATTCAGCTGGATCCAGGCATGATGTCCACTTACAGCACTGCCCGACTCAGCGTCCTCACCCCCCGGCACAGCTTGGAGCAGATCTGTTCTTGCAATGGTGAGCAGTCCTTCCCAGCAGTGTCCTACCCTATGAACCTGGGCAGAGTTTGTTTTCCTTCAGTACACTATAAAGCACCTGGACTTCCCATGGAATTAATTTGCCCTGTGAGGAACAATTTCAGTGCCTGAAATTTCAAATCCAAAGCCAGGCTCTTAGAGCTTGAAAGTCTCACAGTCTATTTTTTTAAATTAATCTCGTGTAGTATTTAATAGTATTTAATAGCAGCATCATCTCTCACTGGGACAAGTCACTCATACCTAGCACATTATGAAGCTCAGTGATCAGAATATCAATCCCTGAGCTGTGTTGATCCTGGACCCAGCATAGCACAGACTAACAGATAAATTTGAGGAAAGCCAAATAAAGCATGTTTTTGTATTCTAGACTACATCAATAAATAAGTGGAAGGAGCAGGGATAGAGGTTACTATCACTTGGAGAGGAATGGATACCATAGAATGATATAAAGACTTACTAAGGATGAGGAAATTCAAGGGTATTGTAGACCATGCTGAGGGCACTGTGAAGGTTCTGTAGGACAGAAATAGCCAGGCTGATATTTCAAGGTTGCTTCAAAACTGAGTACATAAAAGAAATACTGGGGGTATCCAATGGGAGCTGTGGGAGGTGCAGTGCCATGGGTGGGACTGTTCCTGGACAGTTACCACATCAGGCTAGGAAAAGAGCCAAGGTTTGATACAATCCATAATCTCAAGGAGTGACAAAGATGAGATCTTGATTCCATTCTCTTTACAGGAACAGCTGTGAGGTTTGGGGGGCACAGCTTCATTTGGTACCAGCACTCACAGGTCGGCTCCTGGCACATGCACTTTCGCCTGAAGACCCACCAGCATCACGCGGTCGTGTTCTATGCCAACGGGAGCGACCACACCACTCTGGAGGTGTGTATTGCAGTGGCAGGGATGTCTTTCCAGAGTTAAAAAAACCTTACTCTTCCAGGGAAGGGAATCACAGAATGAAGATGCAATAATTTGTACCTTAGTTATTCATCTAGCTGAGATGTAAGACTTGGGAAGACCAAGTGAGAGCCAAGCACAGTTTGGCAATTGCTGTGACCTCAACTGGTGAATCATTTTGCACATCTGTGAATGCAAGTGCTAGTCTCTAGTGTGAAGTCAGCAGACATCCATAGCAGATCTACATGATCTTCTTGCTTTACAGCTTGCTTCTTCATTCCTTTCTTTTATTACACCTCTCAGGGCACAGAGTTTACCAGGTGGAGTTGTCCCCAGACCAGTCTGCTTCCACTGTAGCAAAGGGCAAACTTCCCCCCAGACCTCACATTAAAGGTCCTTTACAATAATGGACAGAAGAGAAAAGAAAAAACAGTCCTAAATTATATTTTTCAGACACACACACCTCTTTTCAATCACTTTCTTCAGATGATTTCACTGTTTAAAATACCTGCAAAGCCAGGAATATTTCAGTCTGATCACACTCCTTTGTCTGAACACTGAACTCCTCAGCATTCAAGGATCATCTCCCTCTTGGCAACAGAAGAAAAGCAGCAGATGACTAAAGAATAGGAATTTTTTTTAATTTCTCATCAATTAAATTCAGACTAATTGGAGAATGAGATCACAGGACATACTTACCAGTTTATAGAGATTTGTCCTTGAGACTAATCACATTGAGATCTACACACTGTAACCTACCTGGAAGTGTTCATTCTGTCCTTGAATTCCCTCATCCCTTCTCATGATTTCACAACCCCATCTTCCTATTGTGAAACACTTTTCTTTCCACTGTTATAAAAGACCCACACAGACAGGGCACAGCAGCCAATGCCCACAGACCTGCCTGTTGCACATATTTCAAACTCCTCCTGCCACAGCCATCACTCCTGAAGAGCAGGAGCAGAGAAGCATCATCCATATGTCCTGTACCCATCTCTGAGAACGACTTTAAGCTGCATTGTAAAGGGCTAATGAGAAAAACTTCTCAGTAAGAGTCTCTTTCTACCCCATCTCTGGGAAGAAGAGTCGCCAAGTAGTTCAGCAGGAGTCCAACACTCCAGATGGTGCTGAGACAGGATGAGAAGGCAGAAAGCTCTACTGAGCCAGGGAGTCAAGTGAGAAGAAACTCCTTATTGAGAGAGTTCAGTGTGCCCGTGATCTCCTGTACCCAGATCTCTCCACAAGCTTTTCAACAGGAAAACCTCCACCATAAAGGTGGTTGTGACTCATTTCTTCCCTTACTCAATCTATTAACAATATCTGGTCCAATAAAAGTGAGGGAATCCCTCAAGATTTTAAGCTTTGTAGACTGCAGTACTCCAGATACAAGGCAAAGCCTTGAAAGACCCATAAGCAATGGTTTGTAGATTTGGTGAGGAGGATGAGATCTCCCAGGGGCATGCATACCATCGCCCTTCCAGTCACTAAGCTGTCCTGATGTTCAGAAATAAGTTGCAGCAAGAGGATGGCAAACCAGGCAAACTGGGAGAGACTTGGCAGCCTGTCAGTTCTTGCTTCAGGGAATCGAGTTCTCAGCTGTCTCCCAGCCCCAGAAATTGATAAGCCAAATCTACAGACCCATCTGAAGTGATGTTCCTCCAGATACAGTGAAGTGACAGAGTTCTCTGGTGTGCTTGCCAATTGTGCAAAGGGATTTACACACGTGTTGCCCTGAGGCCCTTCCATGGCATGTACCAGCTGCTTCTTGTTGTTCCTTCAGCAGTTGCTTCTCCTCCCACTGGGATTTATTTATATTGTGGGCTTCTTTAGGAGCTAACTGTTGTCCTGCTCTGCTTTTGACCCCTCCAGAGTAGCCCCATCATATTATATGCCCATAATCACTCCTCCTCTTCTTATCCATTCCCAGAATCAGCCCTCCTCGCTGTCCCTACTGCTCCCCATGGAGATCTCTCTTACCTGGATGAATTGCTTAATGTTACATAGCAAGGTCTGCAGGTTTTCCATGAGCGTTTCATTCCATCTCTTCTCTCCTTCTCCATAGACTCTTGGCTTCTGTGAGAGAGGTTTTATCAGCAAAGCACTGGGGAGAAAAAGCTTTAATCCTGTCTTCACCCTAGAACAGCACAGCCAGCCTTTCTCCTTCCTCCATGAGTTTTAAAGATGGATCTTGGGCTACAAATAGGAATTCCTGATGTGTCAGTTTAATGAGAAGACACTGGTGTGGTTCCCTTTTAGCAGCTCAATGTCTTGTCTCTCTCCCATCTGCTGGAGATTGAGGATTGGATGGCAACACCTATCAGCAGCTTTGGCCTGGCTTTCCAGCATGCTGGTTAGGAGATGAGTACAACAGTAATTTCTTTCTCTGCCTCCCAACTCCTCCTTGCGTCCTCCAGGGAAAGCTGCTCTTGCTCCTCCTCAACGAGGTCCTTTCCACACCCTCACCCATGCCAAAGGGGCACCTTCCCCACCACTAACAAGACAGTGAGAACAGAACCAAAGCCACATGGTCCAGAACAGCAGTCCCTCTGTGACTGGTGATGGAGTTATGGACAGTTTGAATGCCACGGCTCTGGTTAGGCTCAGGAAGGTGGGAGAAAGGGTGAGCAGATGCACAGTCTCATCACATGGCTCTGCTCTCTGTTAAGTGGAAACAGACTCCAGGAAAACACTGTGGGTGAAATTCTGACAGAGATGAAGGTGTTTTTCAAAATAAAGGAGGTTGCAGTTACTTAAGCAGGCTTTAACTGATCCAAGCATAGGTTAATTCAGATGAAGGGGGTTTACATTTGCATAGCTGGTACTTTTTGGAGCCAGAAGGTTGAGATTCATCTTGACTCAGTGTTAAAGCAAGGAGAGGGGAGAACAAGCTGCAGGAGAAATGCTGAAACACTCCATGGCTAACCATGAGTTCTGGGATGTGTTTTACAGATGGTTAACGGAGTGCCTCATCTCGGGTACAGCTGCAGGGGGAGCTCCTCCGGGAACCTCTCCTCCTCACGGTTTGTGAGCGACGGTGAGTGGCACTCGGTCTTCCTGGAGGTGAAGAACACATCCGTCCGCCTGCTCATCGATGGCCTGGGAAACGCCTCTCTCCAGCTGCCAGGGACCTGCAGTGTCTCCCAGGGCAGACGAGACCTGATTTTTGGGGGCCTCCGGCAGTCGCCGCATTCCCAGAGAGTCACACGGGGGTTCAGGGGCTGCCTGGACGTGGTTGCAGTCAACGGCAGAGAAGTGGTTCTCCTGCCTGGGAAAGGGCAATCAAGAGAAGTCATGGAGCAGGTGGGGATAAAGCAATGTTGCTCCCCCACCGGCGCCTGCAGCAGCAACCCGTGCCTCAACAATGGGATGTGCTCCGAAACTCATGGAGGAGGTATGTGAACATCCCACACAGAGCAGGAGGAGGGCAGTGAGGGGAGGGAAAGATGCAATGACTTTGTTCATCCCTATGAAGGGGTTGCTCCAGAGGAGAACCAGAGGTCCTCTGTCCCAGGGGACCTCAAGTGATACCTGACTCAGTGCAGCAGCAGCTGTGGGGTATGAGATCATCCTCCTGGCTCTCACCAGTGGACCATGGCCCCGGGGGCAGGAAGGTGTTTCTAAGGGTGTGCATGACATAGGAGAACACAGTGGTGCCAAAAACTCAAATGCAAATAGAAATTCCACCCACCCCTCTGCATCCTCTTTGCTTAAGGAGCTGTTAACAAGGCTGGGATCAGGCAAGATGGGATCATGCAGTGATGGTATCTGGGCAGAAACAAGCCAAGATTTTGGTCTCTTCCCACTGCAGTGAGTGACTCCCCAGGGCTATGCAAAGGGATATGGGAAAACTGTAAGCTCTAATCCAAGAGTCCCAGGCTAGCACAGACTGCAGATGCTCAGCAGAGGTTTGATACAGGCTCTGCCCTATGCAGTCTCACCACTACCCTGTTCCTCCCATCAGAGGGGCTCCTTATAGCAAGCTGTGTCACGGGGACAGGGCTAGTAGGAACTGCTCCCAGGGATGTCCACCCTTGTGTCACTGCCCTGCACCGTGTTCTAGCTTCCAGCACAGCAAGGCTTCACCCTGCAATACCCCATCTATCGAGATAGATACTGCCTGCCCCTTGGCCCTTCCAAGGGGCAGAGGGGGTGCTTCCCAGACTGCTCTGTGGGGCAGGAGCTCCTCCTTCAGCTCTGCTCTTTGGGGCCACTGCCAAAGCCCACACCCTGCCCAGCGAGCAAGTGAGGACAGAGGAGGCAGCACACCTTCTCCTGCCCTGCCTGCAGCCTCTGGGAACAAGATTCCCAACCCTGTCGACTCAGCATCTGCCTGGTTCAGGTGAACTTGTTTGACACCAGCTGTATCTGTACTGAACAGTTAGTCTGGCTGGCACTGGCACCTTAGCCTTGAGACCCTTTGCACAGAAAAGCCCTCTGGCTGGGCTGGAAGAGACTCAAAGTCTACAAGGGGAAAGCACATCTCTGCTCTAAGTCAAGGCATCCCCTGCTTTTATTGCAGAGACAATACAGTGGGAGGAGAAGGAGGAAAATCACTCCCTCACTAATAACCTGATGATCATCCAGTGCCCTTCCCATGGTTTCCTTCCAAGGTGATCAACTGCTGCAGGTGGCCCAAGAGCCTGTGGGACAGTGGCCCCAGGCAGGACATTACTGCAGGGAAGGGGTTGCTCTCCAGATGTGTATTTTGTGAGGTTGTCATGGATGTTTGGCTTCCCTGACTGCTGTGGGCTGAGTCCTGGAGAGCAAGGCAGGCAGCACTAGTTTATGCAAAGCTCTGCCCAGGGATCTCAGGCGTGGGATTACATGCACAGGCAAAGACACACCTGTGTGAGTGAGCCCAGGGAAGCCACGTGGCTGTGTGAGAACACATCTGTGCAGAGAGGGCCCAAGCCAGACCAGCCACCACACCAACCACAGCGCTCAGGACCACAAGGTGCAGACACATGTGAGCCCCCACATCCAGAACATGTGTGTTTGGGCACACACAGCCCCATAGGCAATGCCCAGCACCTGCTGCACGAGTGTCAGCACGTCCTTGTTGTACAGCCACGAACACACATGTGGAAACAGGTCCACATTTTTTCACCCTGTGCTCTAAAGCAGGGTTGTTTAGCTTATAGATGAGTAGCAAAGACTTTTCAAGTGTGCTGCAAGATGGAAACTGAATTTCCCACATGGCACCACCAGCCATGTGACTGGCAAGAGCTCAGCACAGCCAAGGACATTCCCATGCTAAGGGCTACACTAAACAGCAGCCAAAAACACAAACAAGCAGCAGCCCCCTCTGAGTCCTCACTCTGCTGGGTTTCTCTATGTCTGTGAGCAGACATCTCCTGTAGGCAAGAGAAACCTGACATGTTGAGACAGGCACTTCATACCACGAGAACTCGCAGAACCAAAGACTCCTGAGAACAATAAATTACAGAGGATTGCATTTAACAGAGTCAGAAACTGTGATTCAGCCAGTCAGGCTCCCCTTCCTCTATCCTGAATTTGTCCCTCAGCTTCTTTGTGCAATAAAGCTGTGCCCTGACTGCATCCCTGGCAGAAGAGGTCTGTGCCAGAAGAGGACAGGCTTGACTTGTTGCTTAAGTAGTTCCCTAGTGCCACTGCATTGCCCCAGAGTGGCCACCCAGCCTGCAGCAACCACACTGAGTCCTGTAATGTACCCACCAGCCACATATGGCCTGGGTGCCCTACAGCACCTGCTGCAGCAGCCAGTACCTATGTTTAGGTAGCTGTGTTGAGCCCTCTGTGGGTTCCATCAGCATCAGTCACTACTTCTCCCTGTCCTTGCCAGTTTTTCCATATGGATGTGTTCACTCTCACCCTCTCCAGGTTACACCTGCATCTGCCCTGGACTGTTTTCTGGTGAACACTGTGAGCTTGGGGACAGTCCCTGCGAGTCCAAGCCCTGCCTGCACGGTGGAACCTGCACCCTCTCCTCCACTGGCTACTCCTGCCACTGCCCTGACTGGTACCTGGGTGAGAGGTAAGGGCTGGCAGGTATTTGGGGTGGGTGACAGCCCATGGTGGGCTGAAAACGTGATGTCTGCCAATGAACATTGTGCATTTCTGGGGCTCACCACATCCAGTAACTCGGGGATTAATTGCAGACTGCAGGTATACAAGCATTGCAGCAGGGAGGTGTCTGAGGGCAGAGCTGAGCAGACCAGGACACAAATAGCTCTGCCATTTTGTGGCCATTGCCCTCCTGTGCCCATCTCCTCTGAGCAGCAGGGAAAACAGAAAAATCTCTCCTCACAGATGCTTGGATGCCTGCATGTGCTGTGGGGCAGGTTCAAAGCCTGTCCTTGCTGGGCAAGAGTCACTCCCCACACACTGCTGATCCTCGTGATACGAGCTGAGCTTGCTGTGATGGGAAATTCTTGGCTGTGGTGGGGGAGCTGGGCTGTGATCAGAAGATGTGGCAGTCCAGTTCATCCTTCTGCCTTAGCCATTTGATCCTGTGGATCGAGGCAAAGGCAGAAATTATCTGTGCAACGCTTGGAATAAAAGTCTGTAGCTGAGCATTAGGTGGCAGTGTAATATCTGAAATCACTGGGTGTCCAGCTCACTCATCCTACTACACTGACTACAACAAGAGAAGCCCAAACCTCACAGAGTTTGTTCAACAATGAGAAAAAGGAAAAAAGAAGGAAAACAAATAAAGCACTGCATATTCCCTCTAGCATGGAGAGATCACTACTGCTGGAAGGAAAGGTCCCCACTACTGTTGGGGAATATTTAGGCTGTGTGGGGTGAAGCAGGACAGAGAATCAGAAATTCCATCTCAGTTCTGCAGATGCTCCATAAAATGTCAAAAAGCCTCTCCAACAAGGATGCCCATTCATCACTTCTCAGGGTAGCTGTTCCCCAAATGTTTGCTGCAACCTGCAGACACCCACAAACCATCTTGAGACCCCACAAGAGCCTGGAAGACATAGGAGTCCTCATAACAGGTTAACACATCAGACTGACCCTTGGTTCCCTAATTAAACAGGATGGGAGCTCCTTTCTATGCTGTGTTAGCCCTAGAACTCCAAACACTCCTCTGAGGCAGGAAGGCTTCCATTTTAATTTACGACTGAAAAACAGGACTATGCAGTAAAACAGTGTCCTGAAAAGCGTCACTTTATACTCAAGGATCACAGTCCTCTGCTAGGAGAAGTAAGGGAGGGAGAGCAGATGGGGATGGAGCATCCTTGTCTGGTGTAAGCCAGAGGCCTGCAGAGGATAACACAGTTTTAGCTGCATCCCCAGGCTGACGGTGGTTGTCTCCACCCTTTCCTCCCCGCAGGTGCGAGAAGCTGGCCGAGGAGTGCCAAGACAACCCGTGCCGAAACTCGGGGCGCTGCGTGAGCAGCCAGGGCTCCGTCCACTGCATCTGCCCCTCGGATTACCAGGGGGACTACTGCACCCAGCCCATCATCACCCCTGCCATCGTGCCCACGCAGTGGGCAGTGGGCCCCGAGGAGATCGCGGAGATCGTAGCCGGCGTGCTGGGCGCGGCCATCCTGGTCGTGGCCTTCGTGCTCATCCGCAAGCGCTACCGACACCGCGCCAAGGCTCACAAGCCCGTGGCCCGGGAGGACCCTGACCTGCTCTCCAAGAGCGAGTTCTCCAAGAGCGTGGGCGTGGGCACCCAAGCCGTGCCGCCCATCGAGCTCAACATCCTCAGCGATGCGGCGCACAACAACCTGGACCGGCCCACGCCGGAGCAGCGCAAACCCACCGGCACCCCGGAATTCATCACCTTCAACTCCGCCAATGCCCCGAAGCACCGGGGCACTATCGTGTGCAGCGTGGCCCCCAACCTGCCCCCCGCGGCACCCCCCTCCAACTCCGACAACGAGTCCTTCATCAAGTGCACCTGGGCCAGGGAGGAGATGGGTCAGTAGCCACAGCTTTTTCTTGCTCTTACACATCCCTCTTCCCCTTGTGAAAGGGATCTGAGGTTTGCAAACGCGAGGGAGAAATGGTGTTGGCTAATGCCAAGCAAAGCAGGGCAAATGCTACCCCATTGGCTCTTTTCTCCCTGGTCACCAATACATCCCAGTTTTCTGCTTTAGCTTGATCAGTCACCAGGGAAGTCATTAATGCATAGCCTGGATCCCCACATACCCTGGGTCAAAAGACCCTATAAAAAAGGAACACTGAAGAAAAAAAGATCCTGAAAGTCAGTGTAAGTTTTAATGGAGACATTTGCATCGATGCTCCTAGGCAGAGGGATCGTGTCCTCAGGGAAACACCTTTCATGGCAAGGTCCTTCCATACAAGAGTTCGTCACCAAAGCACACTGTCAGAATTCACAAGAGTAGCTACAGGGAAAGGGAAAGATCCAGTGGACTGCTGGCCCTGCTCCAGTCCCTTCGTCATGCAAGTTTCTTGCATCCAAATGGCTTGATGAAGTGTGTCTTTTGGGTGCTAGAGTAGTGGATCTCTGAAGGCTGGTGGGCACATTGCCTCAGCACAGCCAGGGGTGCCCTCATGTCCCAAAGCAGCAACCTGTGTCCCTATGTCTCCTACAGGCTCAGAGCCCACAGAAGAAATTGGCAGGAGGGCAAAGGAGAGGTCACAACTGCTTGAGCTGCAGCTAACACAACTCTCTTTTTATTTCAGTCTACCCAGCAGAAACAACCTACTGGCCCCCCCGGTACCTGTCGTCAGACGTTCAGGAATATTCCCACTACGAGATCATTCAAGGCCCCCCTGCATCCTCCTCCCACCCCCCTCTCCCCCCGCCACCCCCTCCGCCAGCGGACACGGAGCCGGTCGCTCTTTACGGGGGCTTTCCCTTCCCTCTGGACCAGAGCAACAAGCGAGCCCCCATCCCGCCCCGCTACAGCAACCAGAACCTGGAGGACTTCCTGCCGCTCGGCCCCGTGGACATGGGGGCTTCCCAGTGCCAGAACGAATACACGGCCATCAGCTACTACCCAGCCCAGCTGGTGCAGGGCGAGGGTGTCCCGTACCAGCCCGAGCCGGGCTACAAGCGGGTGAGCATGCGCCTGAGCGTGGCACAGCCCTCCTACGCCGACTGCGAGGTGGGCCACCAGCCCAGCATCCGAGCCCAGCCCCTGCCACCCCCCAACTACGAGGGCTCCGACATGGTGGAGAGTGACTACGGGAGCTGCGAGGAGGTGATGTTTTAACAGGGGGCTCGCTCTTGGGAGGGGAAGAGAAGCATCTCCACGCAGAACAGTGTGCAGGGGGCTGGCACGTGCTGCTGAAGGGAGGCTCGTGTGTGTCCCCCAGCATCTCCCCATGCATGGCTGGGTTGTAATTTGGCTGGATCTTTCCCCCTGCTGCCCTCCATGGTGCTCCTGCTACAAAGGGAGGGGAAATGCTCCAGCCGTTGCTGGGACACGGAGGATGCTCCTGGGATGCCAGTGACTAACCTGCCTCCTTGCCAAGGGGACTTTCTCCGACATCATGCGGGACCTACAGCATGCCACCTCCTCCCACCCCAGGCTCCCTGGCCACAGGGAGGATGAGGAGGGCAGACACTGCGGGTATGGCAGCAGTCGTGGTGGAGAAGGTGTAAAAGGACTAGTGATGCACAGCCTGGCAGTGCCCCACGTGGGGTAGCAGAGGCTCCCTGCCCCCAGCTCTGGTTCCAAGGGCTTGCATCAAGCCAACTGTTTGCCCAGTGGAATGGATCAGCTGGTGCAAACCCTCTTCCATGTCTGCTCCCTGATATGGGAGAGAGATGAGGGAATGCAGCTGCTCCCGTCAGCACGTCCCTCACTTGGCCAACAGAAGTCCAAGGGGGAAAAAAAAAAAAGTCCATTTCTGTAGAAAACCAAGCAACAAGGTTTGTCACACCAGGAACCACCCACAGACTCAAACCAGTCTGCCCAGTCAGACTGTGCTCACACAACTAAGGGAGACCCTGCCCCAAGGATTGTGCACAGCCGTGTCCCTGTGGCTGTCACTGTCCCATGCTGAACACAGTGGGACATGGTCCTGTCACCCAGCTGGAGCTCCCTGGTGTATCCCAGAAAGACTGGCCAGCACCACCTGGAGACAGAGCGTGGGTTTGCCTGTTTGTCCTTGTGCTTGGAAAGTTATTGTTTCTTCGTGAGAGGTTCTCTTTGGTTGGTTGGTTGATGTAACTTTTTTGTTGTTGAATTTTTGGAAAGTATTAAAAGAGTTTGGATTTTTGTACTCATATGATTTTATTTGGTATCAGGGATTCCCTTGTAACTGGGACACCCTTGCCTAGCTCCAGCCAGGGGCAGCCCAGGGAATAAGAGGTTATTTTGGACACCAAAAGCTTTCAGAGAAGTACCAAGACAGCAAGTTCAACACATCTTTGAGGACCCTGTAAGGGCCAGAGGGATGAGGCAGGCAGACCCATGTTACCTTGACTTGCCTGGGGAAACCACAAGCCTCCTGTAACTTAGCTTGGGAGTACAGAGGTTGAGAGGACCCAAACTCAAGCCCTGCCTTGATTCCTGTCCCCAACAACCACCCCCTATTTTACCTCTCAAAGCTCTCACATGCTTTCACCACCTTTTTTCACCAGCATTGCTTGGCAAAAATCAGCCTGGATTAGGACTAATGTTTTATCTAGTTGGTTTTACTTCTACTTGATAAATCCCTCTCAGCATCATTCCAAAAGAACACAATTCTTGCACTTTAGTTTGGGCACAGTATTTCTTAGCTCAGGCATTAGTGGGTTGTGTGGGGAAAAACAGAAGAGTTCCTGGGGGAGGTGTGAGAGTAAAAATAGCTTTTTTTGCTTTTTTTTTTTTTTTTTTGTAATTCCAAGAATTGCTTCAGAATAGAGAAGGTTGGAGGAGAGACCTCCCAGGGTCCCCACCAACCAGCACAGTGACATCTCTGCCAGGACCGGGAGTCTCACCAGTATGACACACAGCACCCCACTCCAAACCACCAGTATGACCCTGCAACACCTATGAGGCCCCAGCAGCTCAGGTTGCAAATACTGCCACCAGCTCCGTGTGCCAAGCCCAGGACTGGTCCCCAAAACACCTCAGAGGTACAAGACCCTACCTGCTGGATCCAGGGGGTGCTCTTCACGTGGAGAGGCTGAGAAGGAAACAGCAGAATCACCCTTTTCCTGCCTCAGCTTCTGACTGCAGGACAAGCATCCCCTGGCATGGCCACACCTCCCACCACAGCTGGGGTTAATCTCAAAGCCAGGGGTGGGAGTAAGTGGTTGCACTTGGGCAGGTCTCCAGCTCAGCTTCCCTCTGTCAGGGTGGGCTTATGAGCTTTGCAGTTCCCTGGGGCTATTTTAATAAAAGTCTAAATGCAAATGAGTCCCCACAGCAGGCTCATCCGTGTGCTGATGGAACGTTTTGGAAGACACAGCACATGGGAGGGCAAATGCAACTGAGATTATGATGCTCCGCTAAGTGACACCTGGGAAGGAGCAACCTCAGCAAAGCCATTTCATAGGATGGGGGCAGCCTTGTAGCACTAAACCCTAAGGAAGGATGGCTGTGGATCTGACCACGGTAATTCTCCACAGCCAAGCTCCCCAAGCACCAGGAGCTGCCCATGCTCAGCTGCCCCTCCTGCCCTGGGGTTCAGGTGACCTTGGATCAACATTCCCCACCAGTCTGCAAAAGCCTCCAACTTTAAACATTTTCTTCCAGAGCTTCAAAAGATGAACTCTTAATAGCACTGATTTCCCCAACAGCCCTCTAATGACACACTGCAATGGCATGAATTATTCAGCAGTATGAGGATAAGCCGAGCTGCAGCGATGCTGGCACAGCGCCCCATCTCCCAGCGTGGGCTGACTTTTGCTCCTTTGATCTCTTGGGTGGATCAGCAGCAGCTCAGCATCCCCCATCAGCACATGCTGGGCTCTTATTTCATCTGCAGCCCCACTTTTGGCATAAATCAGGCTGCTGGGTCGCAGGACACAGCTGAGAAACCAAGGCATAGCTGTGGTAGGGCAGAGAAGAGCCCAGCCCAGCCCTGCAAGCCCATAGGGGCTCTGCCCACAACCTACTTGCACAAATGAGGTCAGAAGGAAAATTAAAATTTTCCAAGCAGCAAAGCTGAAACCCATCTATTTGAAACTCTCAGGAGAAGGCAAAGTCATGTGTGCTGCTGTTGGGGTGGGCACAGCACAGTCTGATCCTGGCTGTCTGCTGGGCTCCTCATCCTCTACTCTCCCATGGATGCCTTTTGGAAGAGAAACCCCCAAAGCCTTTACACATAAAAAATAGATCGTATTTATTGATTTAAGTAAGATACATGATTCAGGTGCAGCACCAGCTCTCCCACTGGGCAGCTACACACACTGTACACTGACAATATCCATAGGCACAAGACATGGACATGACCATTGCTATACTTAGACACACAATTTTCTTGGTTACTGAGCAGCCTATGATACACAAGTGTCAAGTTTTCGTGTCCATCAGGCCCTGTGTCAGCTCCTCCTGGCTCAGCAGAGCCCCTCATGCCATGTGCCCCACTGTCACATCTGGCCCCATCTTTGAACACCCCCGATCACCCTCATAAAAGAGTGGCAAAAAAAATTTAATGCTTCTGTGATATCCCAGTGTCCTTGAAAATTAGGTCTGCACTGCACTTCCAAAGTGAGTTTGAATTCTGGGAGTCCCACCAACAAACCCACTGGTGCCCAGTGCCAGGCTGGGGACATGCCCTGGCACACAGCTGTCCCCCCAAAATGTGGTCAGCCTTCTTATGGAGTACTGCTGGTAGGACAGAGGGAAGGATCAGACTTGCCCAGCTCCTCACAGCACTCCCTCCTCTGCCAAGGGTCAATTTTGACTCAAACCCAACCCCCAAGGGTCATGCTGAGGTCAGTACACAGCAATGGACATGAATATTGCACTTCTCCCACCAGTGTCATGCCCCGGAGTCCCTTCCCAGACCTGGGTGCTTCCCTTCTATCCCCATGGTGCCCTCCACAGGGAGGATTTTAATTAAAGCTTTGCTCTGCTCCTGACCAAGTGACGCTGGTCACGCCAAAACCTTCCCCAGCACAGACTTGGAGGAGACAAGGTGAGCCCTGAGAGACGCAGCAAGCAGGTGAGGGGCTGGAAAAGAGCAGTGATGTGGCACAGACCCACCCACACCTGGCCATGGGTCCACATACCAGCACGGGGCACCCAGGACAGAGCCAGCAAAGAGAACACAGTGCAGGACACAAACACCACACATGGAGGAGGCAGGCTGCAGGGACACTGCTCTACAGAGCCTTCTCCTCCCAGAAGCAGATCAAACACCAAAAAAAAAACCCCAAGCCTCACTCATCCTCCACCAAGGATGGGAACACAGCCCCTCAGTGCTGTACTGACCCTCCTTTCCCACCCCCACCAGCAGACTTTGTCCACACCCAGGGAGACATGGTTGCAGTGGGATGCCATGGCACTGCTGGTGTTTGGGAGATGCTGCTTTAGCAGGGAGGAGTTGGGCCCATCCCATGGAGGATGCATTTGCTCCCTTGTCTTAAAAAAAGTAGAAATTCAGCAGAAAGGCAAGGAAGCTCTGTAAGGGAGGAAGCTGGGCTCAGAGAGGAAGGAAAGCAGCAGCACTGCAAGGACTGTCTCTGCCAGGCATGCACCAGCCATGATGCAGGGAGCGACAGGAGCACAGGAAAAAGTGCCAGAGGGCTGCATCCTACAGGAGGAGAGGAGCTGAGCAGGGGCAGAGAATGCAGAAGGAGTTGGACCAGGAGAGAAAGGGTTAAAAAAAAAAAAAAAGAAATATCATGGAGATTTTGTGTGTGATTTGACATTCAGTGTCGGCCTGCAGACGCAGCCGGAGCGTGCCAGGGCCAGCTCAGGCACTGTAAACAAGGTGATGTATTTTTGTGGCGTGTGGGCAGTGTGTGGTGACCCCCAGGGACACCCCACCCCACACAGGGAAAGGGCTCCCAGCTAAAGGTGACCAGCTCAGCCCCTCTTTATGGCAGAGGCTGTTTGCCCTCCACACACCTTGGTGCTCTAATGTTTCCCAAAGCCAAGCCTTAGGTTGTGCGTTGGATGGGGATAAAGAAGTGTCACTACTGAAAGCATGGGCCAGGGGGAAGCAAGCCTTCCCAGGCTGAGTGCCCAGCTCAGCCCTCCTGCTCAAGGCAGCTGGAAACACAGCTGGAGCATGGCAGGAGCCAATGCCCATGACTGGGGATCCCACTGCAGGAGAGCTGTGGGCCCCAGGATTCTCTGTACCTCCAGCTCTGCCTGCCCTCCCCACAAGGCCAGGGTGAGGAGGCAGCTCCATGCTCACTAACCTGAGCTGAGGTTTGTCTGTTGCTGTAAAAATAAAGTGCTCAGGGGAAAAAAAATCCAACAGAAAAACAAACTGGCACAAAAAAGAGCAGTCCCTGTCCCCCACCCTGACTGAAGGGGCAGGGGAAATATGGAAAGGTTGCGATTTAAAAAAATAAAATAAAATAATAAAAATCTACATCCCTGGGATTTCTCACCTCCCAAAGTGACTATTTACACAGGTGCCAAGGGGCTGTTTTGCTGTACCAGCTGCACAAATAGCCCCCAGGGAAGACACTGCCCCAGCTTGGATCCCACCTTCCAGGTGCAGCCCAGTGCAGGACCTTGCTGAGCCATGTGGCTGTGAGGGTGGGCAGCCCCGTCCTCACACACCAAACCCACCACACCCCTCGAGAGGAGAGGGGAGGTTGCTGCCAGGAGAGCAGTGCCCAGTGCCTGCACAGCCCCACTATGGCACCCGGGGCGGGGGGGACCGTCACTGCACCATGACACTGGTGGCATTCACAATGGTGGTGGCGGGTGCTGCCAGCTCCACCAGCGCCTCGTACGTCCCCACCACAAAGCCCACGAAGCCAAAGAGGCTGATGGTGATGTCCTTGGCGATGACAAGGGGGTGGATGCCTTCGGAGTAGTAGGTGGCGATCTCCAGCAGCGGGGGGAAGATGAGAGCCAGGGCGCTGCTGCTGATGGAGCCCACCAGGGAGATGACGAGGTCCAGCCGTGGGATGAGGATGGCCAGCACGCCTGGAGAAGGGATGGACACAGGGTTAGTGCTGCCGGCTCAGAGACCCTCCTCCCTGCATCAAAGCAAGCCAAACCCCACCGCGGGGATGCCACTGGCTCGAGTCACACCTCTGCTCCCTGACAGAAGGCTGCGTATTTTTCAGTATTTTCCTCCCCTAGAAGCAATTAAGCTGCTGCATTAACGCAGCACAGCACGAAGACTAGACCCTTTTTGTTGCCCTGGGCTCCACCAGCACGAGCTCCAGGCTGAGCAGGATGGGTGCCACGGGCAGAAAGGTGGTTGCCAGCATTCCTGACCCCCCTGCTCAGAGCCAGCACTCCTGCTCCCCACACCTGGGGAGCCATAAAGCCTCAGAAACCCCATAAAAGCAGGAGATGGGAGGAAAAAGGCATCTCCCCCCACCCCAAATCAATCCGTGTGGTTTGCATCCGTTTAGAGATGCTCCAGCAGCACCACACCCACGGCACAGCCCCGGGGGAGAACATTTGTGAGGCGAAAACTACAGCCAAGGAAAATCCCCCTGGGAGACTCCTGACAGCTTGCACTCAGCTGTGCAAGCTCCAGCATATTCCTGCTCCCCTTCCTCCTGTGGGGTGCCAGGGGAGGACAGAAGGATGATACCTTCTCCTTCCAAGCAGCCCACAGCCATCCCTAGCACTGGGCTCATCTCAGGGCACTGCACTGTCAGTGTTTAGGGAGTGGATCTGAAATAAAGGATCACCAAGGTCCCATCTGGCATCTGGGAGCTGTGCCCCTTGGCACACTCACATTCTGAGCAATCTCTCCATCCGTGACACCCTGGGCACAGGAGAGCATTGCTGCTGCTCTTTGGTCAAACAAAGTCTGAAGGCCACCCACCAGAGCTCTGCACAACAAAAGAGCATCCTCTGCAAGCAAGGCAGACTTCAGCACTTAGCCAAAGTGACCAAGAGAAATAAAGTGGTTTATTGTTTTGAAAGCTTTGCTTAGGAACAGAAGACACCTAGAACCATGGTAGCTGCAGCCTTGGTGGAAAAGGGATGTCTCAGGGTTCCTTGCTGGAGGGATTTGTTCACTCCCTGGCCATCAGCTCCAGCCTACTGGAGCCTCCCTGAGCCAAAGATCTCCCATGGCACTGCAGGAGAAGGAAGGCTTGGGAGATTGACTGTGTCACCACTGCAGCCCTGCTCTCATCTGGATAAGCCTAGAGACAAACCATCCCGCCGCCATGGGAAACAGCAGCAAAGGCCCTGGGCTGCTGATCTGGAGGCAGTTTATTCCATCGCTCAGTGCTGTACAGAGCCAAAGGAGTGCTCTGCCAGGTCTCTGCTGCAAACAACATCCCTGCTCCAGCAGCCTGGGTGGAGAGCAGAGCAGCCCACCTCCAACAGCATCCTCAGCCCACCCCACACTGCTCTTTGGACTCAAAAATAAACAAAATTATTAACTCCCTTCTAAAACAAGCAGAACTGAAGCACCAGCTGCAGTCCTCAGCCTCCAGGGCAACGGTCGTGCTTTCTGCAGGTATTAATTCAAAGGGGTTTTAAGTGTGCTGGTTTTGAAGTCTAAGCTTGAAAGACACCCATACACCAAATTGCATCCTCTCTTTGAGAGCCAAAGCCCTGATGCGGCCACACAATCACCCAATGAATATTCATGCAGCCCCCCTAATTGCTTTTATCCTTCAGCAGCCACAGAGATGCCTTACATGGAAGGGTGAGGGGAGGAGGTACAAAGAAACCAACATCCATCCACCAACATCTCTGCTGCCTCCCTACCCCCAAACGGCAGGGTACAGCCACTGCCCATGCCTAAAGCCATCCCATCACTCCAAGCCTTCACTTCCCTGGCCTGGCACACCCCAACGCCCTCTGGGAGAGGCTCCTACCCTGCATGGAGCTCCGAGCACACGGTCCAGCATAGCAGGATCTCATCCCTGCACCCTCTGTGGACATGAAGCCTTCAGGAACTCTCAGAGGAGATGGGGCTTTGCCCCCCTCTGTTAAAGCAGCGCTTCTGGCCCATCATTAGTGAGAGCCCAGGAACGGCAGCACCCTGCTCTGAGCCAGCTCCAACACCCTCCAGTTAGCACCACACTCTTCTCAAACCCAAACCAAGGCCAGCTGGGACATGGGGCCAGGTCCCTGATGCTTCAGCTCTGGTGCATCAGCAGCGTCAAGCCATGGAGAAAAGCTCCATTTCAGTAGATGACGCTGGGGAGCTCAGCCAAGCATCTCAGCTGTGCTGACAACAGCAAGGGTTTAGCCTTCAGGAATCAAAGCCAGCCAAAATCAGATATCCCCACACCTGACTCACTCCACACCTTTCCCAGAGGTCCACCAGGCTCGAGCCAGCAGCCTGTTCCACCAGAGCCTCACTGCAGGCACCACACACCATCAAGGGAAGGGGGCCATGTGGGGCTGATCCAGCAGACCTGCCCTGTGGCACACTCTGCACTGCAGCACACCAGGGCTTTGGTCACGGGTCACGTCCTGCCAGCTGTCTCCTGCTGAGCTGCACGCTGCACTGAGTGTGTGTGGGGACAAGAACACCCGTTCCCTCACGGTCAGTGACTCTTCACAGCCACGTCCCCATCACACAGGCACCAGGAGCCTGGCTGCACACTGCCTACCGAAAACAGCCCCCGGGCTGGGCTGCCCTGGCACCAAACCTGATGAGACTCGATAACCCACAAAAAAGTGCCATGAGGAGGAAGCCAGGCCTGATGCTCCACAGGAATCTGCCACCTCCAAGTAACAGAGGAAGTTCATTACTCCTCCACTGAGAAGAGTGGTCCCACACAGAGGGGGCAGAGGACTACTCCTGCTGAGCCTTGGAGGCACCTTGGCCCTCTGGCTTGCATTAGCCAGCCCAGGGACTGCCAGCTGTGAGGGCTTTAGCAGCAGGGCCAGAAGCCCTGGGGCAAGGGGTGAAGGCTCACAGCACTGCCAGCCCACAGAGGAAAGGAGGTGCCACATCCTCAGAGGGAAACTCAGACAAGCTGCTTCCTTACTCACATGTGACACAGACCAGGGCCACCCTGAGGAGCAGGTTGACCACCCAGCCCCAGCGCTCCGACACCCGGGCGACCAGCGGAGGGATGATGATCTCGGCAGGCACGTAGAACTGCACGGCGTACGTGAAGAAAATCCCAAAGGAGAAGAGCAGCTTGACAGCCTGGTACAGCCTAGAAAGGAGAAGGACACAGTGAGACAGGCTCTGGCTGCAGCCCCCACGGCATCAGTGACGGAAATTAGAAGGGGAACACTGTGCAAGGACTTCTGTGTGCCAGAGGTCTTCTCCTAGAAACTTAGAGGTGATGCACTTAATTCACAGAGACCTTGCTTGAGCAAGGGATAGCAAAGACAGTGCAACCTCCAAGCTGTGACAACACATGCCCCCACATTTACTCAGAGGCTTTAGTCCTGCTTTTGCTTAAGGAACCATCAGGCTGGGACTTGGGCCGGCAGCCTCTCAAGTGCTGCTTTCCCTTGAGAAAACTCATGGGAACAGATATTGAGAGCAACCAGCAAACCTCAAAGGGACAGGGAAAGCAGAAGTGTCCCTGGCCAAGCAACCAGGAGCCTAACTCGTTCTGTGACAAGTCAAGGCACCTTTCTGTGTTTCTAGATGCTCACATGTGCCCTTGGCTGCACAAAGTAACACATCCTCTGGGTACCCTGCTCTCCATGTAGGGATACAGGATCCCTACCACCCTCCCCACTTCTATCCACTTCAGTCCACGCTGGACTCTGCAAAGTCTGCTGTGAAAGTGGCCTTTCCCACAACAGCCTCCCACAGACAACAGCCAAACAAACACTGGTACCTGCCATCCTGACTTTGGGCCAGAATGGAGTTGCATCCATTACCCATGCACAGAGGTTCCTCACCTTGACCTTTGATAGCAAAATCCAGTCTCTGAGGTGAAGGAACAAAACCACCTCCTTTTCTCCTATTTGTAATCAGCTTTTAGTTTTTATTCTCCATTTCAAAACAGAAGATGAAGAATATCTTCAAAGAGGAGCATCAATCTCAGCCATGATTACAGATTCCAATTACTGCTTAGCTTCTGAGGAGGGGGAAGAGGACAGCACTGCTGGGATAAGTCTGGGCTTCCAAAGCAGAGAGATGTGAACATCAAAATGTTCCAAAAGCAAAGCGATGTGAACAGGCAACTCAGCCTCTCCCATCAAAGAAAAACAGAGCAGCTATTTTTGGAATGCTGCATAATATATGTTTGGGGGGAAGAGAGTTAAAAGAGTAGTTCGGGCTGAGCAGAAGGCAGAGGGCAGACAGGCTGCAAACAGCACTTCAGGCTCACCCCAAGTCAGATCTTGACACATCCCAGATCCTGCAGTGATGCACCATGGCTGCAGGAGAGCACCTGTCACAGGTAGTCAAAAACCCACTTCCCAGCCCCATCTCCACCCTCAGCTTCCCAGAAGTAGAAAAAGCCTCTCCAAAAGAAAAGTAACTACTGGTTACCTCACATATGATCCCAGCCCTTCCCCAGCTCAAGATATGCTGACTAAGCAGGAAACATGGGCCCTGGCTGTACCACTAGGGTAGGAATTAAGTGGATCCAAGCTGGGGGGAAGGTATCTGGCTCCTCCTGCCTCCTTACACCCCTTCACCTTCTTTGGGCCCAGCCAGTGCTCCTCTGTATGGTGTCTCTCAGCATCCCCCTGCTACAACAGCCTCAAAACAGAGAAATCCAAGTATTCCCATGCAACACAACTTTGCCAGTGGCAGAGTCAAACACTTCCCACAGACGGACTTAGGGACTGAAATGTTATACAAGTCCATGGGTTGAGTGCAGTCTACTAAGATGGTTAGGGCTGGACCACAAGCACTGTAAGGAGAGGCTGCAAGCCCTGGGCTTGTTCAGCATAACAAGAAGGTTAAAGGGGATGTTACTGTTGTCTTCAGCTACCTAATAGGAGGGCATGGAGAAGACAGTGACAGGCTCTTCTCAGAGCTGCACAGAAGAACCAGGGCAGTGGGGACAGAGCTGCATCCCCAAAAGGTGGTTAAGGACAAGAAAAACAGCCTGGAGAGGTGGGGAATCTCTGTCCCTACTGATACTGAAGCTGACCCTGCTTTGGCAGGTGAGAAAACCTGATGATCTCGCAAACTAAATTACCCTGTGATCCCAGAGGTGAACAGAACACAAAGTTATCAGCAGAGTCCAGAGTGTGCCTGCTCAGCCTCACGTGACGAGTGCACAGTAGCCTTGAGCTACCGACCCACGGCTGGCATATCTTATCATTGTATTTCCAGCAAAGTGATGCTGTAAAGACATAAAAAGTGCTCCAGGGGCAATCCATGATTAATAACTGTTACTAAAAAGGTACAGAAGAAGGCTGTGTTCCTGTCCTGCACAGGTCAGGAGACAGGACAACAAGCTCAAAGGGCATTTTAAATACCAAGAAGAGGAAGAGCTCAAGCGCCAGCTTCGATCTGCAGAAAACACAAGTCTGTGCAGGGCCCTGGAAAGGCACTGCTCTGCCAACCCCAACAATGCCTGCTTTACCCAGACTGCCATGTCAGGCCACCCCAAAAGGCTGCAAGAAATGAAATACCCTCTTGGGACCATAAGCTGTGTCATTACCTACCTTCAACCAGCCACACGCAACCCAACAGCTTCTCCCTCACTACAGCATTTCTTCACTCTCCAGATGGTGCAGTGAGGCAACCCTTCCGAGTGGGCACAGAGGGATTTCTGCACAGCAGCACAGAATTTTGGGCACTGTGGTTAGACCTGGGCACTGGGAACCGACATACTCCTCATTTGAGGAAGCTGTGGTTATAGAGAAATGAGGCTGAAAAAGTCCTTAGTCATCCTGTAGCTCAACAGTTCCCAAGATGTTCACTGAAACTGTTCTAGAGACCTCCAGGGAATGGCTACAGCCAAAGAAGGCTGTGGCACCTCCACCACAGTCTGTCCCTTGTCTGCAGCCAAACCCCATAACTTCTCACTCACAGTCCTGTGACCAGCTCCTGCAGCCCAGTGCCTTTTACTGACACGGGAGAAAACCTGCAAGCGAAGCAGGATGGGCAAAATACTCATTTCAAGAGCAAGTCTTCACCCAATCTAGGGTTTAATGTACAGGAACACAGCGGTCAAGGCTTTATCCCAACTCCCCTGGCCTTTACTTGAGATAATCCACTTCCAAGTCTAACATTTACAGCCTCCACCAAATGTTCTGCCACGGGGCAACATGCACAAAAACCAAAGTCTTCTGTCTGCCGAGGCACAAGGACCACAGCACAGCACACCTTTCCTGGCGGCTGCCCACAGGAGTCCTGCCATGTGCCCAGGCTTCCCCAGGCACTGCTTCCAAAGGGCTATTCTCTCCTCACTACCCAGAAAACCCTATGGTTATTTTCAGAAAAGTACTTAGACAAAAGTTATGGATACTCCTAGAAACACGCACTTGCAATAGAACCTCTCTGTAGCCTAGCAGGTCACTGTAATCCCATTACCTCCTGTCTAAGGGAACATAATCCTTTAGAGCAAACAGAGCTGAGATTCCCTGCAGAAACCCCTGCACAGCATTTCAGGCCAGCAGACATTGTTGCAGGCTGTGGCATGCAGAGCCCAAGACCTGCAAACGACCTGCTTTCCAGGAGAAGAGGCAGCATTTCATCCCCTCCACACTGCACTTCACTTTACTGAGCAGAGAGGATTCACACCTACTGTGCTTGGCACAGTGGGATTCAGACCTCCCTACAACACAGGCACATCTTTCCAGCAGCCCTAACCCTCCCCACTGGGAGCAGGGACCTGGCAGAGCTCCCAGCTCCTGCAGGAGACAAGACAAGGCTCTCAGCAGGAGCAGGACCTTCTGTCACACCAACACCAACATCCAGCAGGGCAGTCACTACACAGACCCAGCATGAATGAACATCCACACACTCTAACTCAAATAATCCCACACAGCAATAATTAAAGCAAAATTAGGCTCTGTTTTTGTTAAATCTTTGCTTTCTCCAGAGCCCCAGCTGCATAGCTCTACAAGATCAGCACATGGAAGCCCACCAGTGACTCAAAACTGAGTCCTGCCCAAATTTACTCCAACAGTGCGTGGGGAAGAAGTAGCAAGTCATTCTTGTCTCTTGCATGATCTCAAGACAGCAGAGACCATCAAAGAGAAGCTGCTGAATTTCAGAGTGCTCCGGGGCAAACACAGAGAGACTGCTGCCACAGGACAGCTTTCCAAGAAATTTCATGGCATCAAAGCCAACCCTCAGTCCCAACTCTGTACCACAAGTGGTACCTCTGCAGTGTGTGGAGAAGAGCTCCAGCTCCTCCTTGCCTGTCAGCACCACATCCTGCCACCCAGACACCCCAAAGCAGCATGTCATAAGAAGAGCTCATTATTTTCAGGACTTTCTCAACAATCCCAAGTGGAGCAAACTGGAAGAGGCATTTCCTCTCAATATTTACACGCTCCACACTTCCTTGTCCCAAAGGCAAGAGAAATTTCTTGCATTTCTCCTGTGGGATGAATACAGAGCAGTGACACTGAACAGTCACCTGTCCTCAGGGGCAGAGCAGCACAGCCCAGGCAGCTGCTGTGACAGCCACGAGCTCTGGCAAGAAACAGCCCCTCTGGGTAGGAAGGCAAAGGGTCAGGCCACATGTATTCACATAGGACTCCAGACAGTGACTGGAGCATCTCAAGAGGCCCTGCCAGATCCCAGAGGACAGACAGGTTTGGGGAGCTGCACAGCTCAGCCCCCAGGGGAAGGAAGGGGTATCCTCATAGCACCAGCACTCACAGGCAAAGCACTGGCTCGAGATGAGCCACATCCAGGCACAATGTGAAGCCCAGAAGTGGGAGTTTGAGCTCCAGGGCTGCAAACAGCTCACCCCCTCTGGGAGCTCCTAGGTTTGGGTAGGTTTTCCATGTGCTTCATTTGAGGAAGAGAAGTGGCTTTTGCACAGTTCAGAGCCTTCTGGTACAGCTACATCGGAGTTGTGTTCAACAGCTGCCAGTTAGAGCACTGCTTAGCACTGAAAAAGGTGCTAGAAAGCTCCAAGAAAAAGGCAGGAGCTGCACCTACCCAGGCAGGGACCACAAGGAAGCAGCCTGAGTTCCCAGACCAAGCTCAGACATCACAGCTATGATCCTCTCTCCATCCCATACATGATACAACCCTTGTCAAGCTTGCAGGACAGTTTGGCTATGGCATGTTTGGTCCTTCTCTGAGTTCACCCAGATTAGTTCCCTTAAAGAGCAACATCCCCTGCTGCCCCCTCTCCCACCCTCCTGTCCAGGACCCTTCTTTCTTGCCCCCAGCCCCTCCACTCCCCCTGGGGACTCACCAGCAGTTGGGCAGGTTGAGTGTTATGCTGGCTTGAATGTCAGCCCCGAAGCGCAGGTACCCCAGGACACTCAGGCTGATGTACAAGACAGTGACAATGGTCATCCCCACATAGAGGATGACTGGGAACTGCCGTGGGTTCTTCATCTTGTTTTCCAGAGGCAGCACCTGGCAGAGGAGGAGGAGGAGGTTGATGACAGAACAGCAGCTTGCCCCCATCCCTCTAAACCCCTCAGCCTCAAAAGGCAGGAGGGGCAGCCCTACTGCCAAGCACAACCTATGCCAGGGGATGGCATGGTCACACATGGAGCCTGGAGAACCCAGGTGGAAAAGCCACTGTACTGAAGATCTAATTTCTGTGCTCCCACTGGAGACCTCCACACTTGGCATGGCAAGACCCCAGCAGGTCACCCATGCCCTTGGCAGGAGCTGTGCCCACTGCTGCCTGGCATCTTGGGGCAATGCCACTCCATACCTTGGGTGCATTCCACTCTGCATCCCAAAACAGCACAGTCATGCCCACTGTTACATTCTCCTGTTTTCCCCAGCAAATCCTGGAAAGACCAAGACACACTCTCTTCTCCTATAAAGTTCGACCAGACACATTTCAACCAGGAAGGACAATAAAAAGAGGAAGGACAGAGGTAAGTCTTTCACCTCTGTACTACTAACACTAAATATAGGCCGTCAGCAAACATTTTTATAGCTGTCCTTGGGTGGTGTGGATTTCACGAAGAGACACGGTGGCAGAGCTTGGTGAGGAGGCAGGACAAGAATAGTTTTTATTTACTTCTCCAACTCCAAGTCATGCAAGGAAAAGAGCATTTGTGCCTCAGTGCTGGCCAAGAGCCCTCTGCCCTGGGCATAGCATTCAGTAAACACTTCTGTAATGGATCTGGCCCTCTCCAGCCCTGTGTTTACACAGCCAGCTTATATTAAGAGATGAAAACATTTTTTTCTCCTTTGAAGGGAGCTCCCGGAAACAACCCACAACATCTTACAGAGTCATTAAGCTCTCCACCCACCCACCCAGCTTTTTTCACAGACACAGTTGGTCTATTTACAGCATTTTGTATGAGAGGCCCATGTAAATCCAGCCCCACAGCAGGCTGGGGCCACACAGCTGCCAAAGGGAGATCTTGGTGCCTCCACAGCAGGGTGGGAAGGAAAGGATCACATCTTTTTATGTCATGTTTTTTGGCCTCCCCTTTGGACAGCTTCAGGATCCAGCCTGGTAACAAGACTTAGGATGATTCTTCATCTGCAGGTCAGCCAGCACAGCCCAAAGCAGCTGCCAGATAAAGCCACTTTTAAAGCAGCAACCTCCTTAGGTTTAAAGCACATGCTCCTCCAGCCTCAGGTGGAAGCAACAGGGTTTGACCCAGGAGATAGCCTGGAGCCAAAGCTAACAGCATCATCCAGAATTTGGGCTACTGTCAGAGAAGTTCAGCTGCAAATGCAGCTGCAACACAGAGCAGGTGCTGTGGCAAGTCTGAGCAGGGGCTGAGCCTCCTGTGCAGCAGCCCCCCTGCCACACGCCGAGACTTACCACCCCGATGCCTTCGAAAGCGAAGATCGCAGTGCCAAAAAACAGGGGGTAGGTCTTCCAGGCTGCTGCTAGAGGCAGCTTTCTGGGATCAGGAATGTCCTGGAAAAAAGCCCCATGCAGAGTTCAGACATGGGGAGGATGAGGACGACCTGACCTGCCCCCATCACTCCCTGTCACAGCCCCAGCCCGCAGGGGAAGCCATGTGGAGCTGAGGGTAACCACTGTGCCCACGGGAGAAAGCAGCACCCCACAGCATGGAAACACCCTGCTGTCGAGCTCCCTCCACCTACTAAACCAGGGGATGTCACAGGAAAGAGAGAGGGGGAGCCATTACACACATACCCGGACGATGTACTGGTAGATCACAACAAGGCTGACAAGCATGGCCATGTTAGCCAGCATGGAGAAGATGGACAGGACCTTGAGATTCTGGATGAACGTGAGCAGCACCACAAAAGGCAGGATGGAAAGCATGTACAGCCTGGAGTCCATGGTGGGGGTCATCACCACTGTCCTGTTTGAGCTGCAGTCATTGGTGGTCCCATTTGCAGCAGAGACAACCTGGGGAAGCACAGGAAGGCCTGATGAGCCCCATCATCTGAGAGACACCGACCCTGGCAGCCCATCCCAGGTGGGTCACAGTACCCCATCAGCTCACTTCAAACACAGCTGATTAAAATCAAAGCAACACGGGTTTTCAGGTGGTTTTGAAGCAAATCCCTGTTACCTCGCTCTAGAGCAAGTCCTGCCCCTAAAGAGCTCTGTGCAAACCAGCATCCTCTGTGTGAGAGGGCAGTGCAGAGCTGTGTGCCCATGGGACAGCACTGCTCGAGCCCCAGCCTGTTCTGTCTCCCTGTGGCTTGCTCCAAAGCCATTTTCCAAACCAAAGCTCTGCCCAGCACAGTGACACCTCACCCAAGGTACCACCTACACCATGACTCCCCATTTAACATGCTATTCCCCACCACAAAAACAAACAAGCAACACTCCCCTTTCCCCACCCAAAAAATTCCAAAACTGAAGCCAAAGGGTTTCCTGGCTGTGGCCTAAAAAAGATGGGTTGGATTTGCAGGTTTTTGCAAACTCTGCTTGAAGCTTGAGCCAGCCTTGACTGCAAGGGGCTGAGCAGAAAACCCACCTGGCAGTGGCAGCAAGGGGCTGTTCCCAGGGGTGGGGGCCAGCAACAGCCTGCCCCTGCACAAACCCTCCTGCTCTCAGCACTGGTGGTGTCAGATCACCAAATTCACCCATTTACTCCTCCCAGACATCCCACAATGGGAGTCTCCTCAGCTGCTGCTCCCTGAGCAGAGGCAGAGGCTCCCACTGCTCCCCAGGGAACCACCTCTGAAACCAATGGCCATCAGGGAAGAGCTGACCAAGGGCACCTCCATGGTGGCAGTGACTCGCCACTGCTGCAAGAGCAGAGCAGCACACAGGGAACAAAGCTGAGCAGTGCCTGTGAGGCACCGAGCTGGGAATGAGGACTCATTATTCCCAGTTTCTTGCAGCACAGGGGTCAGGCCAAGCAGTTCAGGGTTTCTGTTTATTTCCTCCTGACGCCTGGGAGAAGGAAACTCTCTAAAGATGTAATTAAGCTCCAGAGCCACAGAATGAGGAAAGAAACTGGAATGCAAACATGTTGAAGGAAGGGAGAAGAGAGGTTCACAGCAGGTCTTGGGACTCACACATTACTATCTACACCAATAAACTAATTAACTGAGGCAAAACAGGAAAGGCACAGTCCCTTTGCTCTCACCTCTCTCCTGTTGTTCCCTCATTAGGAATGGCCACCACTTCCATACAGATAATTTCAATACCTCCGCAAAATCACAGGGACTCTCAGAAAAACCTGCTCTGTTTGAACAGGAAAACCAGCCCTCCAAAGTATCTGAGCAGAGGAGCAGTACTTTACTGACCAGCATACCCTATGGAAATAAGACCTTTGGTGGAGAACAGGGCAGTGACACAGGAGCAAAGAACAACTCAAGGGCCTCCACACCCCCCTGATCTCCCCTTGGTTGTGAAGGAGGAATAAGTCCAACCTGTTTCAGATTGTCAGCCAGAAAGACAAAGTACACACAGCAGAAACCCAGCTGAGTGATGATCAGGAAAACTCCCACTACACGCCTGGAAAGCAAAAAAAGACCATTTGTCAGTCAGGCCATACAGAAATAAGAGCCCACCTGGGTTTCTTGAGGCTGCACTTGCACACTGCAGCAACACTGCTTTCCCTGAGGTTGGGGTGTACAGGTCAGAGCACACCCAGCTCACTTCTCTGTGATCAGGAGAAAGGACTGTATCTCCATCCAACCTCACAGACCTCAGGGTCTCCAGTCTCCCCCTCCCATTCCCTCCATAGCGTCAGGACCAGCCTCAGGAGAAAAGCCTCCTTTGGGTTTAGTATCTCCAGTGTGGTGCTGAATTGTGACAGTGGGAGCCAACATTCCCTGGACACAGGAATAGGTGAATGCTCCCAGCACCTGATGTGCAATGATCTGTGTGATGTAATGTGGGACACCCACAGGGTGAGGAGCAGACACTGGACATGCTCCACGTCTAGCAAGATGGGCCAGCACTGCAAGACACTATTCACCCCTTTGTTATGCTGTGGAAACTTACTTCTCCCACTCCTTTAGTCACGTCTGGCTGGGGACAGTTCTGGGTCAAAGACCTCTGCGTTACCCTCTGGGGGACACTGAGCACTCAGGGCAGGTGAGCCAAGTAACATTTTTATGACACTTGTGCTTATCTGCTCACACAGCTCAGTGAACAGTGGCTCTTCTGTCCCACCTGCAGCACATGCTGGGCTTAAAGATAAGCCCCTGCCTGGAGCAGGGGAGCGGGTACCTTCCCCAGATGGCATGTGTCCGCAGCCACGCGTTCGGAGTTGCCTCCAGTCCGTACATCACAGCACCTCCATAGTCCACAAACTGCTTCTGGAACCTGTCCAGAGAAGAAAGAGAATGTGAAAGTTTGGGTTGGCTCTCTGCCAACAGCCAAACCTCACAAGAAAGATTCCCCCCTCCCTCTCCCGAAATGGCAAAAAGCAGCAAGAGAAAATTGAAGGATGTCTGCTAACTCCCAAGGAAAATCATGACACTACAATCAAAAACCCCCAGGAAAACAGTTCCTGTGAAAAAGTGCAACAGTTCCAAAGTGAGGCTTCAACGCGGGCAGCTTGCTGCTGGGGGGCTTCAGGAAAAGCCCAAGGCTTCTTGGGCAAGAAGGAAGAACTGTAAGAGCAGGAGAGCCGAGAAGGGGAGTTGCTCCTTACCTGCTGCAGAAGTGATGGGCACATTTCACCAGGATGCCCATGCAGTGCACAGCCACGACTCCCATCACCAGCAGACTCAGAGGGCCCAGCTGCAGGGAAGAGAGGGGGAAGGCTGCACTCTGACGGCCAAAGGCAGAGCTGCACGGTATGTTTTACTTCCAGACAAAACTCCACGGGCTGGGTGAGTGGAAACACTGCTGGAAGGAGCTTGGGTGCACTCCAGGGAACCAGCCCCCAGGACAGAGTAACCTGACAGAGCGACGAGCTTGGCAGGAATGATGCAAAAGAAGTAAGTTAGGGCAGTTTGGGTGTAGTAAAGCACTTTCAGGATCGTTTTTCAAACTATCTCTCACATCCCTATTATAAGGGTGAAGAAGAGGTCACAATCTGGACCCAGCACCCTGCCTGACCCCACAGAGGAAACCACAGCCCCAATTCACATGCTGAACTCCTCCACACCAGGCAGCACAACACAAGAGCAGCAAGAACAGAACCAGCAGCAAAACCACAGAGCCCAGGGTGCAAAAGTCTGCAAGTCACCAAGCACTGAGAGGCACCTGGGCAGGGAGTCAAGCCCTGACACCAGCCATTCAAGCTGCCCAACACCCCGAGGTCACTCTGGCCCCTGAGCTCCAGCACAGCAGGGCTGAGCTGCCTTACCAGGATGCCAGCATTCTTCACAGCTAGAGGCAGCCCTAGCAGTCCCGTTCCAATATTCCCCTTCAGGAGATGGATCAGGGTCTGGTACCAGCTGAGGGAGAGAAGATCCAGAGGTGACCATCAGCACCCAGACCAAACATTCTTGGCAAGCAGCTCATCCTGTCGAGGGTGCACAGCAGCTCTGAGCTACTTCAGGGAATGCATGTGGAGGTCTTGACCCTGTCCCCTGAATTCAACTCAGCCAGGTGAGACCAAGAAAGGTCTGAAGGCAAAGAGTGAACAAACAGATTTTGAGCGGGCATTTGCAAAACCAACTTCATGGCAAAACCCAACACGAGCACGGCTCAGCACCCAGACTGCACAAAGATGGCTCCGAGTTGAAGGGATCAGTCTCTCTCAGGCACAGACAGCATCCTCTGTACACCTGGGTATTAGGAAGCCCCCACAGCATGGCTGCAACATCCCCACATATCCCCTGAAGCTGGACATGCTGTTTGCTCGCCACAGCTCCCCATCAAACCAAGTTGGAGTGAGGGAATGCTGGTAGAAGCACCAATCACTGCCTGCTGCCTGTCAGCCTGGCTTCACCAGAGAGCAAACAGCAACACTGGGGCAGCTGCTCTCTCAGTGCCAGCACCCCACAGAAGCAGGACCACAGCTCTGCCCTCACCACCCACAGGAAAGCTCCCCACAGCTCCACCATCCTCCAGCACAGCCAGCAGGCAGCAGGGGAGCCACCACGACCTTCTCCTCCACCCTCCAGGGCCATGAGGGAGGGAGAGAGGGAGGGAAGCATCACTCACGTTGTGCCGTTGGTCTCCCCGAAGCGCTGGTAGGACTCGGGGTGGGCGAAGCCGTTCATGCCGTCGGGTGGGCTCCCCTCGGGCGTGACGTCCGTGGAGCTGTAATCATTGTAGTCCTCGCTGCGGAGGCGCCGCGTGGACATGGTCCCTGCGGGGGCAGCGGCGTTAGGGGTGCCCAGCTCCACACCCCCCGTCTCGGGCTCCTTGGGGTCAGCCATGGTGCAGAGAGACCGGCTCGCACTGCCAGAGCAAGGTCTCCTCCAGGGCTTTTATAGGGCCACCTGCTCCCGCCCAAGCAATCACGGAGCTGGCATGTCCTAAGGTCAAAGGTGCATGGCACATTCCCACTGGCTCTTCCCCCAGGCTCGTGCCCACGTTTTGGGCACACCCACACAGGACAGAGCCTGGATGTGCCTCTCTTCATGTCAGGCAAAGGATCTGCGTCCCCCCTGCCCTAAGGGTGGTGAGTGTGGTACCACAGCCACAGGCAGTGGGGCAGGACAGGACATGCTGGCACTGTGTCCCCAGCCTTGGCACCTGGGACAGGGGCTGTCAAGAAGACAGCCAGGAAAGTGCAACTGCTTTTGACCCATACAGAGTGTGCTGCAAGGGAACATCTTGCTCTTGCCAGGGAAGGGAAAGTTTCCTAACTTCCCTTTTTCCCCCCCTTTTTTTTCTTTAGCCGAGACTTTTTGTTACAAAGAAACAAAAGAAAATTGATTATATTCCATCAGGCAGGAGCACAGACCATGTGCTGACAGCAAAATATTCACCCTAAAGGTTTCACAGCCAAGGAGGTGCCTACCAGACTAAGGGGCTTCCCAGGATGAGGCACCTGCACAGCCTGGAGCTCTTGCTCCAGCAGAAACCCCAGCAAGGTCCCACAAGCCAGGAGCAGGGGCACAAGCCCTTACCAAGGACACACACCTCATGCCTTCTTCGTCTGGAAAACAGTCAGCTGGTTCAACTCCCACACGTGCCACACCCAGCACTCCAAACACCCACTGGGAAGGAGCACCAGAGGCAGAGGCTCTTGCACTGCAGCCTGGCGAGCCAGTCCCTGCCCCACAGCTCCTCTGGGCACTCATGCCCCAGGCATCACCCCTGCCCCAGCAGTCCTGGTGCTCCCTATCCTGCTCCCCAGCGCTGACAGGGAACTGGGACCAAGAGGAAGCAGCAGAGAAATGTCACTGCTGCAAAAAGCTGGCTCGTTTCCTGCCAGGGATCCTCGTGTGCCCGCCGAGTCACGCGAGTGCCCGCCGGATGTGGCCCGGCACAGACACACATCTGGCTGTGCAGGGAAGGCTCAGCCCGGGCCACTCGGGTGCTTCTCCATCCCCACAACCTCCCTGGCATTCCCTGGAGCACCTCTCTGCATGTGGAAAACAAGCCAAGAGCTGCATCCACTGGGAGGGTCCAGCCTGGAGATTGGAAGGGGAACAGGGAGCAAGGGTTTTTCCTCAGCTCTTGATGCTCCAGATCTCAGTTGCTCTGGAGCAGCTATCCAGGCCACAATAAAGCTGCTGTGTTTCCTGCAGCACCAGGCAACACCAGCAGCAGGAAGCAGCGGTGTGTCCCGTGGAATACCAGCCTCTGGAGCAATGGTGAGGCCAGCCAGCAGGCCAGAAGGCACTCCAGAGCCAAAGGCAGCACATGCATTGCTCCTGTCCAGCCTCTTCCCTCGCAACTGGGACACGTAATCATGTCCTGAACCAGCTCTGCCGTGGGCAGGGCAATCCAGCAAGGCAGGCACCGGGAAGAGCAGGAGTTTACACAAGGAAAGCGTTACAAGCTATTTGTCATCAGTGGCAGGCCCAGGAGCCAGCGGAGGGACCTGGGAGGCTTTGCTGAGCACCAAGGGCTGGCAGTCAGCAAGGGCAGCAGGCAGAGGGGGTGCAGAGGCATGGGCCCCCCTCAAAGACAGCCTGCACAGCATCTGAAGTACCCAGCAGAGATGCCCTCCAGATAAACACAGCACGGTGACATCACTCTGCCTGATCGCTTCCCTGTGGATTTCTTTTTTCCCCTCCAAGCAGGCCCGTCTGCTTTTTGCTTTGAAGAGCCAGGGAGACGCGTTCACGGTGACTTGCCTGCTTTGTGCCTCCATTAAGGGTTGCGTAGCAGCGGGGAGCGAGCACCCGCTCCCCCGCAGCCAACACGAAAAACTTGTCTCAAACACACCATGAATATTTCAAACCAAAGCAAGAACCCCACTACACCATTTCCTCCTCACTGCGAACAGCAAAGACAGGAACAGCCACATTCAGTTTCCACTTCAAACCCAACTGCTGGGTCACTTTTGTGTGAATTTTTTTCCCCCCAGCTACACACAGGAGCAATTCCATCACTACCCCCCACCACCCACAAAAGCTGGGGGGTAGCGACAGCAATTTGTCCCTTACAGTGGCAGCCCCACTCCAGAAGTCAAAAGCAAGATGTGACTTGCTGCTGACCCTGACAGCCCTCCCCAGCTGAGCTGGGGCTGCGTGTGCATGGGCAAATCTTCCAGGAAAGTGAGCTTCACAGAAAAACTCACTGCTGCTTCCCATCGTGCGTGTTAAATCCTTTATTTCCAAAGCACTGCTTGTAACCCACCCCAGTATGGCACAAGGGAGAGCTGGCGCTGCCAGGTCCCCCTCCCCTGCCTGCAGGGGGGCCACCATGCCCACTCACAGCATCAGTCCCCTTGTCCCTGTGCTGCCCAGCGCTCCCACAGCTCCAGAGACACTCCCAGGTTTGCCTTTCCAATGTTTCACAGCATTGCCCGCTCCCCCCGTGGAGGCTGCTGGGCACAAACCCCACCCAGTTCCCGCAGCTCCTGCCCCAGCCAGGCTGTGCTGCCCCACTCCCTGCACAGTGTGGGGCTCCCCCAGTGCCACACAGCACCTCAGGGGGCTGTGCCCCCTTACACGGCACCCCCGGGCACTCCGAGGAGAACCCCATGGGGTGCCAGCACGCTGCAGGGCATCACCAGCACACCCCTGGGTACCCACGCGGGGTCAAGGCAGACTCACACCCTTGGGGGGGCTCTGAGCACCCTGAAGCAGCTCCGCAGGCTGCCAGCACCCCCAGGGACCTCTGGGCATCCCTGCGGGATTTCAGCACCCCCAGGGATCCCTGAGCACCCATTTCCACCCCCCAGCATCCCCAGGGACCCCCGGACATCCAGTTCCACCCTCCAGCACCCCCAGAGACCCCTGACCATCCATTTCCAGCCTCCAGCATCCCCAGGGACCATTGGACATGCATTTCCACTCTCCAGCACCCCCAGGGACCCCTGAGCATCCATTTCCACAGTCCAGCATCCCCAGGGACCATTGGACATGCATTTCCACTCTCCAGCACCCCCAGGGACCCCTGAGCATCCCCAGGGACCATCAGACACCCATTTCCACCCTTCAGCACC
>VXBX01004012.1:369526-432479 GCA_013400415.1 Scytalopus superciliaris
TGGGGTAGCTGCTCTCTTGATGCCAGCAGGACCGCAGCTCTGCCCCCACCCCCCCCAGGACCCCCAGGGATCTCTGGGCTTCCCTGCAAGGTCCCAGCACCCCCCTGCACCCTGTCAGGCTCCGAGTACCCCCACACACACAGCCACATGCACGGGCTACGCACACCCCCAAACTCCCCTGAGCACCCACGTGTGCTGCCAGCTCGATTCTGGCACTGCCAGCACCCATGGCAGCCTCCAGGACCTCCAGTAACCCCTGAGGAGCTGCCAGCACCCCCAAGCTCTGAGCACCCATCCATGCATAAGGGCTGCCAGTGACCCCCTGGACCCCCAAGTCATGCCACGGTGCCCAAGCTCCCCTGAGCACCAACACAGGTGCTCTCTACAACTCCCTGGCCAGAGGCTGTAGCCAGATGGGGTTTCTCCAGTGCTGGATGTCTGACCCTGACCAAGCATCTGCTCACAAGCAGCCTGAAAATGACCTACAGCCCCTTCAAATGCCAAATAAATACGCCCCTCTGCATTTCTCTCAAACTCCCGGCTCTCTGAGCCTGAGGGCATTGCAGAAACTCTGTCTGCGCCTCGGCATGTACTTTACACCCAGAGGGGATTACCGGGCTGCAATTTCCAAACTTGCCTCAGGTCTGCCTCCAAACACTTCACATGTGAACAAGCAAGAAGCACCCTTCACACCAATGGCACCGAGCAAGGTGTGTGAGGACAGGTGAGAGCAGGCTGGGAGCAGGACAGGGCGGTGGTGGCTGCACTGTGCAGGGGGATGTGGGGCAGTTGGATGTGGGGGATGCCCTTGGAGAGCCTGTGGGGTTGGCACAGCCTCTCACCTCATCCAGCTGTTTTGAACCCTCATCCACCGGCTCTGGCCACCACCTGGTTCCACACAGGAGCAGGAATCACACTTGGGGGGCAGACATGCACCACCACCACCCCCTCCATCCAGGGCCGTGGCTCTTCTCACTCCCCACTTGGGCTGTCCCCCACTCGGCACAAGGCAGGTGGCAGCTGAAGAGGAGAGATGTTTCAGGTATTCCAAATATTTGAGAGCCTCGAACCCGATGCCAGGTGTGCACCAGGAGGCACCCTGGCATCGAGAATCCCCTGGCTGGGCAGTTTGCTGCAGTACCCCTCCTACCTGCAAAATAGGGAATAAAGGAACTCTTTAAGACTCTGTGAGTATTAAAAAGCAGCATTCTGTATTTACGTCGGATGCACGAGGGGATGGGATCCTCCAAAAACGTGCATGTCAAGTTACAAAAGCCTCATGCCTTTATTTAGATACCTAATGAATAATTCATTCACTCCCCAGAGCTGTCCCTCCCATTTCCCCAAACTATTCCCCCCCTTGACATACCTCCCGTTTTGAGTCGGTGGGCCTTTAGGGAGGTCGTTTGCAACCCTCTGGTGGTCGTTTTGTAGTCTTCCTCATGGTGTCCTTTTCTTGAACTCTTGCTTCTGGCACATCATCATGGCCTGTAGAACAGTGTCCATGCCCTTTAGTTCAGTGTCCAGGCATAAGGCCAGTTTTGACAAGTTTGTTAGCTTTATGTTCCTTTTATCATTTCTGCTTTACAGAATAAAAATACCCTCTATCTCTTGGAAAACTGCTGACCTTTACATAGTTTAAGCTACACTGATAACCTACATAGTCTAAGCTACACTGTTCTATGCAGTACACCCCTACCACTCATCTATCCAAAATGTTGGATTTAATACCCCCTCTTGCACCCTTCCTCCCCTCTTCAGCAGATCATTTCCCAGCCAGAGCTGCCCCAGGCCCCCCCAAAATTCTGGAATGTCCCCACGGGTACCCTGCCATCACAGATGGCACGGGAACATGGATTTTCCCACATATTTTGGTGAACAGATGTTTCTTCCCTGTGGAAAGCTGGAAGGGGCTGAGCCAACTGAGCACACAGGTTGTGTGGGAGGTCTCAGACCTTCCCCCCTGACACTGCATGCTCAGAAGGCACTTGTAGGACCCTTCCCCATATAGGCAGCTACGCTGTCCCTCATATACTGCTGCCAGCTGGCCTCCCCATATTGCTCCCAGCCTTGGGAAGGGTTGCCTGGCTTGTCCAAACCCCTGCCTCAGCTCTATTTTTAGCCTTTCATCCTTATTTAGCAGCAAGGCTGGCTTTGGAGCATGCAGGCAGGGCGTGGGAGCCAGCAGGGGCCGTGACGGATGCTGCTGCCCACCCCGCACCGGCAGCGACAACTGCATCGCTGATCCACTGCCGAGGCTTAAGGGTGAGCAATAAATAGCCCTTTCCTCCCCTCCCACCCGGGGAACAGAGCGGAAAGTTATCCCCTGGGATTAGTTTTCACTTTGAGGCCCTGGAGCAGCCGGAGGACAGGGATAAGGATGGGGAGAGGCACAGAGTGAGCATTGTGTTGAGGGCGGGGAGGGAAGCAGAGCTCCTCACTCTGAGTCCCCAGCACCATGTGCTTTCCTGCTTCTCGCCAGCATAGGTTAAAGTTTCACTCCCCCATTCCCATTCTTCACTCCTCCATTTTGCCACAGGGGAAAAAAAGAGAATAAAAGACTGTAAGAACAGGTTAACCCACATCTTTTTGCTTGGAAAAACACAGGCAGGGACAGGAATGACTTGAAATCACTGTTCCACCTCAAGGCAGAAGTATGTGTGACCTAGATCCCCACAAAAGGAACTGTGACTTTTTTTGGGCTCCAACACATTCAAGAACTTCTGCAGTTCAGTTTTCTCAGCTATCTCACCCATGCAAAGTCCAGGTCACGAGGTCTCAGCAGACCTGGCTAAACACCTTTGATTTGCATTAAAGAAAAGCAGCCAGCACTTTGTTAGGTCTTATTTGCAAAAAGCAAATAGATTGCAAATGATGAGCAGGGCCGAAGGGTGTAACCATGACCACTCTGTGTCCACTGCCTGGCCTGCAGCTCTGCTTGGACCCGCCAGGCTGACCACAGGCCAGCTCATCACCCAAAAACCTGCCAGCAAAATACCCTCCACCTGCCTTTTTTCTTTTTCCCCCTCCCCCAGACTGGGTTTCTGCAAATAAACAAAAAACCACAAACAAACAAACAAACCAACAAAAAAAAAAAGTTTGAAGGGATCAAACTCATGGGACTGCCCTGCACACAGACCACGCAGGGCTGGCACCAACACCACCTTGTGTACCCGTCCCGCCCTGCCCAGTCCTTACCAGCTGAAACCAGAGAGAAAGCGACAAGATACACTTAAACAGCTTGAATAAATGCTTTTCTTATCCAGAAGCTTTGGCAAACACTTTAAATGACCATTGGTACAAATTAACTTGACTTACCCTGTTATCCCATTTACGGCAATTCAGCTGAGCATGTGATAAAGCCTCCTCGGCTCCCTTTTCTAGTGGAAATCTTTGAGATGTCTCCAGATGCTGTCATTTCTGGGGAGTGATCATGATAACACCAAAAAAAGACATCAGGGCAAACTTCAAAACAAGCTGAAGCTGCCCCAGGTGGGGCCACTGCATACTATATCTGCTTTCCTGTCTTTGCAGGGGCAAAAATCCCCTGATGCCACAGCCCCTGTCATCTCGAGCCCACTGCGTGTGCCTCCAGCAACCCCAGCCCCTTGTGCTTCCCAGATCCCCGGGGTTCTCTGGTTACCCTACAATGCCATGGAAAGCCCCTGTTTCACCCAAAAGCAGATGAACAGAACAGTTTCTGCCTGTTAAAGTGCTGCCCTGCAAATGGAGCAAGTGATCAGTGTACTGTGGCAGAGGAGGATGAAGCAGGGCTGAGATGGGAGATCTTTCCAGCAGGTACACAGCCCAAGCAGCCTGCACAGGAAAGACTGGAGAAATGGAGAAATTGCTAAAATCAAGCTAAAATAAGAGACCTTTGGGGGAACACAAGCAGAAGCCCTGGCTGGCAGTCTCACAGATGCACCCAAGGGCTGAAGGAAAGATGTAATAAGGCCCGGGCAGCCCCAACTCTGAAAAGGCAGGAATGTCTAGAAGGGCAGGGTTGTAGCTGCTATGGCGCACCAGAGCCTGCAGGGGAGGCTGGGAGCAGGGAGCTATTCTTACTGCACATCCCCATCCCCAAATCCCAGTTCTGCCTTGCTAGCTTGATGCCTCAGCCTATTGTGGTTTTTGCTCCACCACTAGCAAGAGAAACCCTACCTGGAGCCCCACGTTGTGGCACAGGGTCATCCCAGTGCAGCCCCTCGGTGCCCCACAGTTAAAAGCAGAAATTTCCATGAGCAAATGTGCAAACTGCTGGACTTTCATGCACGAGCAGGACATGATGGCAGCTGGACAGGCTGCTCGTCAGCTGCCCACACAGTTGTTTCTGTTCACAGCCACGGCCCCAGCCATGCAAATTCAGCCTGAAAAATACACGTGTCTTGTGCTTGTCCCTGTAGGCATTCAGTCTCCGAAGTCTAGACCAGGATTTTTAATTTACCCTGGAGAGGTGGAAGCCACCACCTTGCACATACAGGCCTTTTATCCCACAAACGATCTACTCAGCCCAAATAAGTGCTCTCATTCTGGGAAGGAGACTTGCCGCGTTCTGAAGGGCCGGGAGAGATAAGAACAGAGATGCTCTCGGTGGTTTCTGAGCAGTGGGAGCTGATGCCAGAAGCTGCTGTGACTCACGAAACTTCACTCAGATTAAGCAGCACCCACCCAAGAGGACGCAGGCAACTAGTCCCACCAGTCCCTGGGAGACTTGGGGCAGTGTGGGCCTGCCCCTTGCCTTCCCCACCCTCCTATCCAAGTAGTGTTTCACAATTTCCCCCATCCCAGGGGAGGAAAAAAAAAACACCTCCAAGTCGAACGTGACAGGACGACCAGGCACCTCCACTCCCTCTCTGCCCAGGCAAAATGCCAGGGTGCTGGCAGTCCCTGAGCCGCGGGCTGCTTGGACTTCTCCCAGGGGATATTTGGAAAATGTCAGAATAGAAACTTGTTGACAAAACCAGTGTTTCCATACGGGCACAGCCTCGTGACCAGGTTGAAACACTCCTGTTTCAGCAGTGCTGCTGTGTGGCACCGAGGGGTTTTTCAGGTCAGAGTGTGTGGTCATCTAAAAATGTCTAAAAAAAAAAATAAATTTGAAAAAGCATTTAAAAATAAATCATCGAAGTCAAAACATTCGGAGGAATCTGCTTTTCTTCCCATTGTTTTTTAGATGAGACATTTTCAAATCCATTTGTGTCCCTACCTCTTCAAGACCCATGTCCAGAGTGTAGGATTTCCTCCTGCAAAAGGGCTCCGTGGCTCCACACCCAGCATTTGGGATGTTTGGGATACTCAAGAGACGTGTTGCCAGGATGCAGTCCCCAGGGCTGTATGGACCACACCGAAAGCCCCCTCCAGCCAGCACAACGATCCCCAGAGCAGAACTCCTGCCAGGAGAAAACACCCCAAAACCCACCACTTTTCCACAACTACTCCTGCACAAGCTGAAATTTCATGGAGTGATGGCAAAAGCCAGGATGGATCGTGCTTTCACGTTCACATCCCTCCTTCTAGCGGGCTGGGGTGGGTTGAGCAGTGGAAGCCCCCTGAGGCAGCCCTGCTCTTGGTGCCGGGGTCCTGCTCCCTTTGCTCCTCTCCCAGGAGGGGACACCCCCAGTGCAGTGCTCCTGCTCTGCTTATCCCACCCCCCAGGATGGAGATGCTTCGCTCAGGGGACCCCAGGGGCAGAGCATTCCCGAGGCACCCCAGCCCAGGGCGGGGACACCTCGGGGTGGAGGGGGCCCAGGGCCAGCCCCGGGGGCGGGGGAGCTGCTGCCGGGGGCCNTCGCGAGGGGTCGGGCTTTGCGTGGGCTCGGGGCTCCGTGGGGTCGGAGTCTGGTGGGACGGAGCGTACACGTTGCCGGGGGGTTTGATGGAGCTGGGATTGGCGTGGGGCTGATGTTTGTGCGGAGCCCTGTTTGAATTGCTGGGAAGGAGGTGTGTTGGGCGCACCAGGAGTGGGTCTCCCCCTGTCCGGGGGAGCAGCGGGGTCGGGCAGTGTGGCTGTCCCCGGCTGTGTGGGACCCCACCGGCATTGTCGAGGGGGAGCTGGCAGCAGGAACAGTGGGAGCTGACAGCCACCTGCCCTGCTGCACCCTCCTGCACCCCTCCAGGCTCACCCCCACATCATGGCAAAGTTCATACTTCAGAGGGTGCAGCGTCTGGGATGGAAATGCCTGTTGGAAATGCTGGTCCCATAGAGGAACACAGATGGGTTCTCACAGAAAGACCTCTGCCAGCCTCCCGCAGCATCCTCCCTTGTCCCACAAGTTGTGTCCCTTTGTGCTGAAGGCATCACTTCTGTAGGGGAACACTCTGAGTCCCCTGCAGATCTTGGTGCGTCGCTCTTCTGTGAGCTCAGGCCTAGAAATTAGCTGCTTATTATTATTATTATCATAATCATTATTATTGTTATTATTATTTGACGTGCCTCGGGAGCTGTTTGTGCAGTCGGATGTGCTGTACTGTGTGTGGGGGGGGGTTGTGATCACTGGAGGGTGGCAGGGGCAGGAGGGAAGGCAGAAAGTCCCTGTGGTGCTGCTGTGCCCCACGACCCCCTTGCAGAGGTGGCTGTGAGAGCCCAACCACCCGGGACCACCGGGCCAGAGCAGAACCCGCTGGTGGGATGTGCAGGGGGAGCAGGCACAGAGCTCACACAGCCCCACAGCCAGCCAGTGCCTTTATTTACAGCACTTGAAGGCTTGGCTGCTCCTCCACATCATGGAAAATAAAATCCCACTCTTTGCTATGTCATAAGATCAGACACTTCTGGACTGGTTTGTGACTCTGAGCGCTCACAGGAACGGGCATGGGGCAGGGAGAAAGAGCAGCCCCGAGGCCGCAGGTACTGAGAGGGAGGCACACGTTTACCGAAATGCGGAAATTTGTCATTTGCCTGCAGACGCCTCCCTTCCTGCACTTGCAGCTCTCGAGCCCCTCCGCTCACCGAGGTTCATGCGCCACGAAACAGCCCTGCTGCCGTGACTAAGTCGCAAGTTAATTCCGAAAGTAGCAGCTAAAATCCCCATTATGGCTAAAAGGGGTTAAGGGAGGGCATGGGGCTGCTCCTGCCCTGTTCTCGTGTCCAAGAAACCAAAAGGCAGGGAGGGAGACCTTCATTTCCTGCTGATGGGTGGACTTGCAGAGCTGGTCCCTTGGGGTTGTCTGGGTTTACAGGAGACCTCAAGCCCCAGGGGTAAGCCCATCCAGAAGCCAGGTGCAGGTCATGGGGTCGGGGGCTGTAATGGGGCTGTGGAAGCTTTTGGGGCCAGTCCCAGGTTGTAGGTGACCTTGGGGAGCTGGTGATGGGCTGGGTCTGGTGGGCAGATGGTATTCCGGGAGTCACTGTGTGCCCTGGGGGAGTCGGCTTGGCAGCCTCATCCTTCCCCAGCACCAATCTGCAGCGAGATAAGCAGGCACAGACAGAACCCAGCCCTGAGCTGGGACGCTGTCCCTGGGGTTCTCTTCCCCTCCAGCTCCATCCATCCATCCATGCTTGGCTGCTCATGGTCATTGCCTGTCCTTTGGTCGTGCTCCTGCCGTGAGAGAGGCCAAGTCGCCTTCACAAAAGATCAGGGCTGAGGTTTGGCCACCTTCCAGGGCCGGGGTGAATTAATTTTGAAGATACAGGAACTATATGCAGCAGCAAGAGCCGGGGAAGGGTCAGGATGCAAAACTTGAGGCTGGCAACAGTGCGAAGGGTTTGTGTATGGGTTTGTGTACAGTCTGTGGGACAGATCTGACTGTACAAGAGGTGATAGTCATCTCGTAACACAACCGTTGCCAGAGGGAAAACAGTAGCACAGTCGAAGGCAGGTCCCACAGACCTGTGCCAGCATTGCTCTGCCAGCACTGAGCATCGGCTGCAGGTCACAGGGAGGTTTTAGGGTCCTGGGCCAAATCCTGGCCCCCTTCTCCACAGCCACAAAGCAAAACTCCCCAGGAGCAGAGTCGGGATTTAAATACTCACTTCCTGCCTCTTGGTGATTTCCTTTGTGAGGTTGTATGGTTGAATTGCTTAATGTACTTGTAAAACAGGAAAAGAGGAAGAAAAATACAGTCCCAAACCCCACCTCACGCTAAGCTGAAGCAGAGGTTGCAGCCACCCCAACTGCCACTGTGCCAGCTGCATGGGCACTGGTGCTCCACACCCCTGGCATACTTGGAGATGTCTCAGGTCCTGCTGGAAATCCCAATTAATCCATCCATAAACACTTCCACTCCAGACTACTAAAAACATTTAGTTCTAGGAATGTAGATACTTTTGGGTTTTCCATAGCTGGAAAGTATTTTTTGGCAGAGGTTTCCATGCCGAGACCTTACAGGATAAGCTGTGCTGCGGATGGTCCCCACCTGCAGGATGTTTCAGGCTGCTTCTTCCCCTGGACAAAGCTGTTTCAGCTGGAGCAACTCCAACCTGCTCCTTTCACACACAGCAGATACCAGGATTGTTTTCCAGCTCTTCAAAATATGCCTAATACCAGAGGCTGCTCTGGAAGCAGCAGTAGAAGGTGCCTCCATATTTCAGTGCTTTCAGTCACATTTTGGTTTTCACCCTGGCTTTGGCAGTGGAGCTTTTATCCCAGAGGACAGTTGAGCGGTTAGGAGTAAAATTAGCTCTAGACACTATTTTAATTGCTCCTAGAGGTAGGAAGGTGCCTCACTCGTAGCCTCAGGGCAGGTATTCAGATTTGTCTGCTGATGCTGGTGAACCTCTTGCTTGCTTCAGCTATTTCTGAGTTCAGTGCAGGTGTCTCAAATCATCTTCCTGGAGAGGCCAAGGGGCTCTAAAGCCCCATCCCACTGGGTTTTGGGTGTGTGGGAGAGGTAGATGTGTTCCCTGGATCTGTGCTGGGGACACTGCCAATGCTATGGAGGCAACCAGCCTTGGGCTCTCTGTCTTTGGGCATCACCTTCGCCAACAAGCAGGACACGTGAACTAGAGGTGGTTTGGTGCCTTTGCTTTGTTGCAGTAAACCCTGGGGAGGGGAGAAGGGGATTCAGGTATTCCTGTGATGCCCTCAGGCCTGCAGAGCCCCAGGTGCTCATCCACCACCCTCTCTCCCTCCACTTCCCGACTCCAAAACCTACCACAGGACATGGGTACATTAAATAGTAGATGTGCACTGGCATGAACTGTGTGCAGGGGACAGGTTGGGGTGTCCCTTTGCAGGCAGGGCTGTCAGGGTTCAGCAGCATCCCAGGGCACTCCACATTTCCAGAGCGAGCTGTGTGGACAAGGAGAACAAACCCTTGTTTGTGAGCCCCGACTGCCGGGTGCCTCCTTGCCACGTTTCCTGGGCCACGTTCAATGCCATGGCCGCTCACGCCATAGAAGGGAAGATAAAGCCGTGGCTTCCCAGCAGCTCAGAGTTCTCCTGCTCTCTGGAACTGCGCCTCCCTCCAGCTTCAGAAGGGGGGCTGCAGGGGAGGCAGAGGCAGGGATGCCTGTTTGCTTTCCCTCGCTTTCTTCCCAAGCCAGGCTCCCTAATCTGGCTGTATTTGGCAACTCTGCTGTGACAGCGAGGCCAAGCTGGGGAGGAGCCAGCACAGGGGGGTCCCCAGCTCCCCACAGGCAGCAGGGCTGGTTTTGGGAGGGACCAGTGCTTTCAGGGGTGGCTTTGCTGGGAGCTGGAGAGCAGAACTGTGTCTGCAGGTGGATTTTCTCACCTATGGTGCATCCATGCCCCTGTCCAGAGGCATGACCTGGTGATGGGCATCAGAGACCAGACTAGCCCTGCGCCGGTGGGGCCGAGCTGTGAGAGCAGGGGAGCTTTGCTTCTATCTTTCAGCAACTGATAAAAATATATCCACTCCTTCTTTTTTTTTCTTTCCTCCCCTCCAAGTGACTAAATTAAACACATGCAGGGCTGGAAGGCATCCCACGGAGCTGTGTTGCTGGAGGCAGCTCCCGGCTCTGGGTTATCTCAGCCCGTGGCAGCAGTGGGAGCGTGCGGGACTGCGGGGCTGAGCGGCACATTCCTGCGCTCCTGAGGTCATTGTTTGGCCGCCGCCAGCCCTCGCCTGCTGCCAGCCCTGCACAGGGTCTGCATCGCCTCTGATTTATGGTTATTTTTCATTTCTCACTCCTGCTCCAGCCCGGGATGTGTCAAAGCCCAGCTGTGTAACACACTGGCAGAGGGGTGTGTTTGGAGGGCTGCAAGGTGCCAGAGACCCTGAGCATCCCAATACAGGGGGAGGGTGGCAAGGCAGTGCCACAGCCAGAGCCCTGCTAAGTGCTGCATTCTCTCCCCCACCAAATGTTTTGCTGCTGAGTGTATTTTGCACCAGCACCATGTCAAGGGGGCGTTGTGAGCATCCACCAGGTTGTCCTTTCACATGCTGAAGTGTCTGGGATGCAGGGAAGTGGCGTGAGTTTGAGGCTGTTTGATGGGCAGCACATGCACACCCATGGGTGCTCAGGGTTGGGAGAGGGCAGGGGGCTGGGGAGGGACCACTGTTGCTTGAACAGCCATGTTTTAGTAGGACTGAAACATGCTCAGTGCAGGGTGTCCTCTGCCTGCAGACACCTGCCCCCTTTGTCTCTCCCTGCTCCAGCCCCTTCTCTCTCTGCCAGAGACAGCTAAAAGCCGAGCAGCAGAGGGGAACAGCTTCCCAGGAGCTGACAGCCTTGAAGACAGAGAATGGTGAGGAAAAAAAAGTGTGTTTTACCCCCGTTGTGCTTTCTCAGTGTGATATTAAGGAAGCAGTGGGCAGACAGCAGCACAGCCAACCTGTACAGGGCTGGGGAGGATGGGGATGATGGTGCAGCTGGAACAGGAGTGCAGACAGGGCATCCCCAGAGAGGATTGTATTCCAGAGAGGATGGCATCCCAAAGAGAATGTCACCCTAGAGCCAACGGCATCCCATCCTCTCAGACAGGTCATCCTCAGGACAGCAGACCTAATAAACTTTGTGTCCTCTCTGAGCCTGCCAGGACCGTCGTAGTTAGTCCTAATTTGAACCCGTGAGATGGAGGGAAGTGTTTGTTCAGTGGGAAGAGGACAGGGCCGACCACCGTGCTGGCAGGTCAGCTGCCCAGGATGTCCAAGCAGCCTGGGTAGCAGGACATGGCCAGTGCTGTTCCAGCCATGTTTGTCTTGCAGCTGATGCTTCCCTGCTTCCTGAGGACAGGAAGAAAGAAGTGCTGCCAGAGGAGTGCACAGACAGTGCAAGATTCCTCCAAGTCCAGGAGGAGGAGGAGGAGCAGTTGCAAGATGCTGGCCGGGCAGGCACCGAGAGCATCGCCCAGGACATTCACAGCCAGGTCGGTCGGAAAGGCAGGTGCTGCTGAGGGCAGTGGCTTGGCATGCAGCATGTGGCCAGCCAGGACTTCCCAGGCAGTGATCCTGGACCATGGCACATGGTGGGCTGGGCTCTCCCATTTTTGGGAGAAGGAAGGGGTTAGGAAAATGTTAAGGAAGCCCAGACTGGTGTGGGTCTGCATCTCTTACTCTGGGGTTTGTCGTCTCCCTGCTTCCCAGGTGGAAAAGGAAAAAGAGCTGGAGCTGAAGGAGCAGTTTGATGCCCTGAGGAGGGAGCACACGGAGACCCTACAAGGTGGATGCCAGGGCAGCAGGGCTCCCTGCAGAACCCTCTGCTCTCTTCCCCCCTGCTGCTGGTGCCCCTCTGGCTGCCTGTGGGGTTGTGGGGATGCTGCTCCCTTGTTCCCCAGAACTGTGGGGCTCAGGTGGGGATTGCTGTCCCAATGTCCCCAAACTGGTGACACTCAGCTTGCGTTCCCCCTGCAGAGCTCCAGAGAGCACACGAGAAGGAGAAGCTGCTGCTGGCAGAGTCCCACCACAGGTCCCAGGCAGCCTTACAGGTACCTGTGGAGAAATCCCTGGGGAGGGGGTGCTTGTGGAAGGCTTGAGGACCATCTGCTGGTTCTGCCTTGGTGGCCCATGCTCCTTGGTGGCCACCTCAGTCCCTGTTGTGCTCAGGGCCCACACCAGCTCCTCCAGCCCTTGGGTTATTTAGGTACCATAGCCTAGCAGTGCTCAGGCTCAGGAAGAAATCCCAGATACCTCTCACCCTGCTATTTCTCTGGCTGCCCTAGGAGACAATTCAGGCACTGAATTCCCAGCTGAAATCCTTCCAGGAGAAGATGAAGCGAGTAGAGGAGTCACTCTTGAGCACAGACTACAAGAAGCACATCCAGGTGCAGGGAGGGGTATCGGAGCGGGGACCTGCTCTGGGGTGCTGACTCAAAGCCATGGGGCTCCTGTGATGGAACCTGGTGGGATGGGGCTGGAACGGGGGGAGAGCAGGGGTGGAACAAGGTGGGGGCACAGGACAGCTGAAGGATGGAGCAAAGCCTGACATGGGGAGGTGCACATGCTGTTGAGGTCCCTTGAACACAAATAATGGCCCTGCAGGAGTATGGGAGCCCCAGTCCCTTCTGGGAGCAGGAACTGGAGAGCCTGCACTTCGTCATCGAGATGAAGAATGAGCACATCCATGGCCTGGACAAGAAGCTGCTGCACCTGGAGAATGTGGTGAGTTGAAACGGGTGGGGTCACAGGTGGGCTTTCCTCTTTTCAGCTCTTCTCCTCACCTCAATTCTGCCCAGAAATTGCAGCTGGAGTGAAGGTGGATGGAGCTGAGTTCCTGTCTTGTAGTGGGGATGGGATGTGGGTGCAATGCCACCAAGCCAGCATTCTCCCCCAGGATGGGGTGGTGGAGGGTTCAGAGGTGCTCCCTCCTCACCCTCATGCCCCCCTTCCAGGAGGAGAAGAACCTTCTGCTGGAGGAGAAGGTGAAAACTCTGCAGCAGGAGAATGAGGACCTGCAAGTTCGCATTCAGAACCACTTGGTCATGGCAAGGTAAGCACCGGTCCCACATGCCCACCGGTTCCCCACTGCACAGGTGGCATCTCCAGTGGGGGAACAGGTGGCAGTGGGAGGAACACCTCTCAGCCTGGGGTGCAAACGAGCTCACGGGCGCTTTGCCTGGCAGCTCCAGCACCATGCACCTTCTGCCCGCAGGCAGCTGTCGGAGGAGCTGCAGGCGGCCCGTGGGGCACTGGAGAAGGAGGCACAGCTGAGGGACCAAGCTCACCGTGAGAAGGAGGAGCTGCTGTACCGCGTGCTCAACGGGGGGGACGGCACCCCCTTCCCCATGGCTGCCGGCGAGGTGCCCCTCATCGCCACGTAGCACTGCGCCAAGGGCACCGCGCGCTGCCGGCGGGGCTGGCGGGGCTTTCCCCGGGTGTGTGAGCCCAGGGCTGCTCTCACAAGTGTCCCCCCAGCCCGGGCGAGGCTTCGGGCTGGCCGAGCCCTCGGGGCGCCCCGTCCGACCCGAGTAATGGAGCATTTCACAGGACACTCGCGCCTGCCTTTCCCCAGCCCGTGTGGGGCTGCAGAGGGACCCTGGCCCCCCCGCCCGTGCCATCCTTGCACCTCTTCTTCTGGAGGCAGGCTGTGGGGGGCTGTCTGGGGGCGAAAGGGGTCAGCCAGAACACACAGGCTTGCATTGGGCTGATCTGATCCAGCGCTTGGCTCTCAGCATAACAAGCAGCAATGCTGCCCAGGGTATGAGGTGAGGATGATGAGGTGGTCACTAGGATGGGAACAAGCACTGGGAGGATGAGGATGGCACTGGAAACACGATGTTGAGGGACCTCACCAGGCAGGGCTCTCATCCCTGCCCTCCTCCTCCCATCACCTCCTCTACCTTCACAAGTATCTCCCAGGGATTGGTCCTGCAGCTCAGGTGTGTCCCTGCTCACTGCCACAAAGACCCCAAGCCCTCCTTGTCCCCACTGCCCATCAGCAGCACCACCAGCCCCATCTCCTCCCCCAAAGCTGGGCAGAGGCTGCTGTGCCAGAGCTGCACATTTGGGTAGCAGAGCATCCCCCCCCCAGGGGGGTAGTAGGCTTCAGCAGATCACATCTCTCCCCGCCCCAAGCCAAAGTATCCCGTTCAGGGAAGATGCTGCCCGCATGGCTGTGGGTCAGGGCTAGATGCACACAAGCACTTTCCACTGGGTGCACGAGCGTGGTGGGACGGTCACTGCTCCAGGGCTGTCACTGGCCTGTCCCCTCCCCAGGGCTGTTTAGCCAGGGGTGTGCATGTGTGTGTGTGTGTGTATGTGCACCAGGCCAACGTGCTACTGGCTGTAACAATTACAAGTTTGTAAGAAGCAGCAGCCTCAAGAATTCCATGTGTTTTTGGTAACTGGTGCAGGAGCATCCCAGAGCAGGGCTGTGTGCTCCACGCCCAGTATGGTGGGAAGATGGGGAGGGTGGGAGCAGGCACCATGAAGACACAACATGGGAGCCCCAGAGGAGGCCAATCCCCTTTTTCCTGCTCCTTCCCTCTTTTTATTCATTTCAATGGGCTCCCAGCACAGGGCAGACCCCGACCCTCCCAGCCCTGCCAAGGCAGCAGGGCCACTGCAACAGCTGCTTCCGTCCTTTGTGCTGACCCTTTCTGGGAAAAGAGCAGCTGAATAAGGCGGCCAGGAAGGCAACACGGATGTGGGGTCCAGCTCTTAGCCACACACCTCCACAGGGTGCCAGAGTGGGAAATTGGGGTGCCTGTTGTGTCAGAAACATGTCCCCATGGGACACCCACTGCTCCATGCATCTCCCTGGCTCAGGGGACATGTGGTGGGGCAGCTTCCAGCTTTGTCCAGCAAGCTCAGGGATGTGGGGCGATGTGCCAGGTGCTGTAGCATCAAAGCAGATGTCACCCCCAGAAAATCCTGCCTGGCTGTGGCTGAAGGGGGCAGGATTTCTGGGCAAAGGGATAGGAGGCTGGTGGGGTCTGGCATCCTGCCCTGGGCACCTCGTACCATGTCTCGCTGCCCCAAAGGCAGATCCTGCTTTGGACCAGGAGAAATGTGCACTGGGAACCAAGAAGGAGGAATAAATGTGTGCAGAAAAGGATTTTCCCACAGTAAGGAGAAAAAAAAGAGGACCAAGCAGTACCTTGTCAGTCGTGGGGGACAGGCAGGTCAGACCTGCCTCACTCAGGGTGCCCGGGCAATGTGGAGGGTCAGGGCAGCATGAGAAGCCTTTGCTCCACTGTGAGCAGCTGAGGGACCAGGATGAGCAAGAGGGCAGGGGGATGGTGGGGGGCTGCACAACCCATTAACAGCAGCAAAAACACTTGTCTGCTTAATCCTTTCCAAACAGAACTTCTTCTGCAGGGCCCAAGGATGGAGAGCGCCAGGCACTGAGGGACCAGCCATCTCCTTTTATTGCCCCAGAGCAGATTAGCACAGGGCAGTCCCACAGGGCTCCAGGGCCACCTCCCTGGCTGTGCTTCCCGGTGGCTCTCAGGGAGCAGCCCCTTCAGGCCAGCGGCTCTCACTGCTGTGCCAGATCCCATAGCCAAAGTAAATAAGGACACCTGGGAATAGACAGAATAGGGTGTGTATGGAGTGTTTCTCTTCCACCCCCTCCCAGCCATAAAGTGCTCACCCCTTCCCCTTCCTTTGGGCCACATGTCAGAGGATGTTGTGCCCTCACCCACCCCTCGACATTAAAGTTCAGCATCTCCTCCCTTGCCCACCACTGTTGTGAGCAGTACCAGTGCCACAGGCTCTCAGACCAGCAGAGCTTCACTCAGAGAGGCTGCTGCTGGCTCTGGGACCCGTGCTGGAAGCCGTGCTTACCGACAGCCATCCAGAGCAGGTACCGCAGCCAGGCAGCCGCGCTGAGCCGGGCCATCAGGATGCTGTTGATGGAGATGCTGAAGAGTGGCAGGAAGGGCAGGCAGGGAACCTGCAGGGTCAAAGCACAAAGGAATGGAGGCACGGGCTGATCCACAGGTAGGGGTTTCACAGCTAAATTTAGCCCTTTGCTGCTTTGGCTACCTGCCCACAGGTAAGGGGAAGCCCAGCCTGGGGGAGACAGACAACCACTAGCAACACCAATCCAGGGTGTCAAGGCCAAGTATATTTTTACTGGAGAGCAGCTCTGATTCCTGCAGCAGGCACAGGAGGTGCCCCTTCAGCTTGCAGGACATGAGGGGAAGAACCAGGCAGCCCTCATGGTCCCTATGGAAAACCCTATGAGTTACATGCTGGCTCCAGCAGTGCTTTATTAAGATGGATGTAGCAAAGATCTGCCTGACCTAAAGCAAATCACCCCCAGTTCCACATCAGTCTTTCCCCATGGCATCCCTCTCCATGCTCCCACACCCTGGGGATGTCCCTAGAGCAGGGTGGGTGCTCACCATGAAGGATGCTCTGTCCCGGCTCTGAGGCTGCCTCCAGATGAGCAGAGCTGCTGCCAGGATTCCCAGGAGAGGCAGAGCCAGAGCTGCAATGCACCAGGTACCCCCAGCCCGCAGGCAGGGCAGCCCAGCAGTGCTCACCCAGCTTAGGGCACAGACCAGGGCGGCTGTGGAGGGAGCACAGCAGCATGTCAGGGCAGCACTTCCCTGGATTGAGCCCATCCCCTCCTGGGATGCAGCACCCAGGCTGCCATGGTGGGGCAAAGGACAACCAGGGGACAGGGATGGGTGACTTGTCATGATGGGTTTAGCTTTTCTCTCCAGCCTGGGAAGCAGAGGGAGCAAGAGGTCTCACAAGGTCCCGTTGGGGCAGCCAGCTGTGTGGCAATGGGGAGAGGGGAGGACAGAGCCAGGCAGATCCTGCATCCTGCTGCCAGGTGGTTTTCACTGAGCAGGAACCAGCCAGCCGGTGCTACAGCAGAGATGACCCCCATGGGCTCCCCCACGCTGGCTCCCTATAAAGCCCATCCATCACTCCCAGGCATACCTACAGCTGCCAGAGCCCAGGCCACTGTGGAGGAGGAATGTGGGGTGGGATGTGGGGGTGGCTGGACAAGGTGGTCCCACCAGAGCTGCACAGCTGGGACCTTCCTCGCAGGAGTGTCCCAAGTGCTCGGTCCAGGCTGATACCTGAGGAGCAGGTACTGGATGTCAAGGTCCATGAGCAGTGCACCCAGGGCTTTGTCCCAGGCATGGCCTGCATCAGAAGCTGGGTGAGCCCTGTCCCCTAACCCCAGCAGTCTCACCTGAGCAGCAGCACACAGCCAGCCACCATTGAGTAGGCCAGCAGCGTGCCGATGGACATGGTGTCAACCAGGGCTTTCAGGTCAAAGAGGAGGGCCAGGAGAGCTGTGGGGATGAGAAGCCCTTTCAGCCTCCCAGCAGTACTGCTGATGTGCCCACCTCAGCCATGCTCTCCCTCTGCCCCCCCTGCATCCCACTGACTCTGCTGCAACAGAACCTCGATGAGCTGGTGATGCTTCAGTCACTAGTGCAAAGCATCCTGCCACCTCCTGCCTGGTACCTCAGAGAGGCTGAACCTGTGTCTGGGACACCATAGAGGCCAAACACTCCTTACCCACCACAAGGAGACCTTTTTCTGGGTGGAGAGACATTGCTCAAACAGCTACTGGCAAGCCAGAGGAAAAAAGGACACCCACCAAGCCCTGCTCAATCTTAAGGGTAACCTAACCACTCACCCACCTGCCACTCCTCCAGACACCAGCGTTGCCACCACTGGGCACTGACGGCGACTAACTTTGGCCAGAGGTTTGAAGAGGAGCCCGTCTCGAGCCATTGCATACAGGATCCGTGGCATGGGGAACATGGAGCCCAGTAGGCTGCAGGGAGAAGAGGAAATGGGGCAGAAGAGGGTAGGAATTCTGCCTTTTGCTTCTCCAAGGGAGTTTCTGTTCCTCTGTATGGTCTGTGACCTTCTCAAGACCACTCTGAGAAGACCATCAGCTTCCTCACTGTCAGATGATGGACAGTATTGGGGAAGACATGCCCACAGTCTCAAGGAACCCTGGGCATGCCAGAACACCCCAGCCCACTCCTGTGATCACAGTGCCACCTGACCACTTCCTCCAGCTTTGGGCTCAAAGAATGCTCTGAGGGTTTGGCTGCTCTCCTTGATCAGGAGAGACCAGGATGGGAGGAACAGGGTTTGTGGGGAAGGGCTGAGTGATTTTGGCCGAGCAGGCCAGTCAGAAGGAAGGAGCTGGGGATAGCTCCTGTATGTGTTACAGCTCCAGTGCAACCTTGCTCTTAACCACAGAACTGCCATCAGAAGCCGCCCCTCACCTGGTTGTCAGGGCACACAGTGACCCTGCAGCCACAGCGTACTTTGCACTGCTCCAGCCAATGTACTCAAAAGCCACCGGGAGTGGGCTCAGGGTGTCTAGGAGGTGGTAGGGCATCATCAGGGTCAGGGCAGCAGACACCCCAAAGTACGCCAGGAAGCAGACGAGGAGGGAGAGGATGATGCCCATGGGGATGGATCTCTGTGGGTCCCTCACTTCTTCCCCTGGGAAGGACAAGCTCAGCTGTAGGAACAGATGCTCATTGAATGTGCACAGCATTGTAAGAGCCCAGCTCAGGCTGGAGAACATATTCTGTAATCCCCCTACGAGAGGGGGCACAGAGACCTTCCAGCAAGGACCACTAGACTTTCTGGGCTCCAGGGATATGGGGATAGGGATTATCTCTGCTTCAGGATTAGCCCAGACATATCACATGGACTCCTGGAGTTCCTCCTCTGAGCACAGAGGGCAGGAGAGGGCGTCTGCAGCACAGAGCTGGGAATGTGCCCATTCCCAGCACTACACCAGCTCCCGGAGCTGCGGGGAGTCACTGCTATGGCCTCCCAGTCTTCAGGGGAGGGTCCCAGTGCCATCATCCACACCTCACTTACCTGTGGTAGCAATGCAGTCAAATCCAACAAAGGCATAGAAACAGGTAGAGGCTCCAGCCAAGGTCCCAGTGAAACCATAGGGCATGAAGCCTCCCACCCCAAAGGCACTGGTCATGTTGTCAGCCACAGACTGGTTCCTGGGAGGAGAAGAGTCAGGCAGTGCAGGGGGGTCAGTGCAATCGGGTCCCCAGATGAGTTCAGGCTGAACAGTCCATCCAACCTGCTCAGCCTTCAGCATCAACCCAGCAGGGCTTAGGACTTTGGCTCTTTGACACATTGCCAGCAGGGCAGGGAGAAATGGGACAAGGTGGGATTTTCTGGGATAAAGCATTAGGGGGATGACTCAGCCATCTCCAGCCCCTTCTGTAGTCAGCACAGTGGGAGAAGAGCCCCTCATACCCATCCTCGTGGGCAACTGCCCTTGGCAGGTCATCCTCCCTGAGCTTCCAGTTGCTCAGGTCACCTTTGATGAAGCCGCTCACTGTGACAAAGAGCAGGACGAGCACATTGAGAACTGTGAAGGCTTTGTTGACCATGGTGGACTCCTTCACTCCAAAGGAAAGAAGCCCTGGAGAAGAGAAAAACAAAACTGGTCAAGCCCCCTGGATGACACCAGAGTAGACATTACTGAGGAGGGGCAGTGGTAGAGGCAGGAGGACCTGCAGATTTCCCCGACTCCCCTTCTATTCCCCATTCTTTTCTCAGGGAAATGGCAAAGCCTCAGAGGGGTCAGCACCATCCTGAAGACCCCACTGTGGGGTGAGGAGCTTATCCTACCTGGTGGAGGGTGACATAGGGGGAGGTATCTTACCTGCCAGCAGGACCACCAGGACAGCAGCAAAGGCATCTGGGTGCTCTGCCAGCCCCACAGAGCTCATGGCTGCGTGAGCACCCAAAAACCTCCCCATCTTCTTGCCAAGGAGCTGGTCAAAGGTAGCACTCCAGGCCCGGGCAACGCTGGCAGTACCTGGGGAGAGCAGATGGCTGGGGCAGCAATGGTGGTCCTGGGGGGTCTCAAACGACACCCAGCAAAGCCACAAACACAGAAAAGATGGAGGGATCAAAAGAGCCTTATACCAATGACATAGGACAGCAGCAGATTCCACCCAGCGATGAACGCCCACAGCTCGCCCACAGTCACGTAGCTGTAGAGATAGGCAGACCCAGCCAGGGGCACACGGGCCCCAAATTCGGCGTAGCACAGCCCTGCCAGGGCAGACACCACAGCTGCAATCAGGAAAGAAAGGACGATGCTCGGGCCAGAGCTGGTCTTAGCCACTTCCCCTGCCAGGACATAGACCCCAGCCCCCAGCGTGCTGCCCACTCCCAAGGCAATGAGGTCCATGGTGGAGAGGCAGCGGCGGAGGCTGGAGCCCTCTGAGCTGGCTGGGACTTGTTTTCTGCGGGAAAGCATCTTTGGAACAGAGCGTAGGCGGCCCCAGCATGGCATCTGTGGGAAAGGAAAGCAGCAGGCATGAGGATACTGCTGCCCCATGGGCACTGACGCCCTGGGGATGTGACCCAAAGCCAGCTTGAATGTTTCCCTTGTGCTTTCTGGACTCCCGGGGTGCTACCTGTTCTCTGTCTCTGCCACAAAAACTGCCTGTTTTGGAGCAATATGGGGCTACAGTGAGAAGTGGAGCATGACTGGGGCTTGCTGAGCTATGGTGGCAGCTCAGAAAGACCTGTTGCTCCAGCAGGATCCCCAGCAGGGACACACTGCATGGATTATCCCAGCTTTGACACTGACACTATTTGAAATGCAGAAACTATGCCAGAGAAGGAAGGATGGGAGATTCTCTGCTCTCAAGAAGGAATGTCTTGAAGTGCACCAGGAAGACCCACCTATTCAGCTGGAGATGTTCCCACAGCACCTGTAACCATGGGTCACTGGTGGATACTGGGTCCCTTGGGCAATCAGCCTGTGCAGTGATGCTGTGACTGAACTGGGGACACCAACAGGAGTGTCAGCCCAGCAAAATCCCCAAATTTTGTGATATCTGTGCTTGGCACAAAGAGGGTGTTCGATATGGCATGTCTGGGATTTCTGTGCCCTCCTCCACCCTGCACACCCTTTCCCAGGAGCTCCCAGGACTAGAGAATGGGGGCTGCATGCCTCCATATCCCGCGGTGCTGCCAGGACCTCCAGGTTACCTCACTGCAAAGCAAAGCCTGTGCCACACACTCCAAATTCCATAATCTGCTGCTTGCCAGCTGGAAACCCTCCCAGTGGCACATCCCTGTGGCACGGGGGACACAGAGCCATGCAGTCCCTGCTGTGATGTGGAGCCGGAGGGGACAGGGACCACCCTGGGGTAGTGCCCCACACCCTGACCTGCTGGATGGGGTGCTGTAAGCCCCAGCTTCCAGGACAAAAGCTGTATCTCCTGGAGGTGAGGAACTGGTGCCTTCCCACCCTGCCAGCAGCACCCACCCGCTGTACAGCACCGATCCCACCCAGGGTATCTCCCCCAGAGGATTTTCTCTTACCCTGCAAATAAAATACTTACTCCCGCCATCCTTTGAGCAAACTGCTCCAGCAGTGGGCCAGTGAGGAGAATGAAGACCAGGCAGCCCCCCTTGCACTCTCTCCTTAAATCCCTTTTGGGAGTGCCCCAGCCCTCCCCCCGCTGACCACCGCTCCGAGCTGCACAATGGGAAATCTATGTAGAAATATTTTTCCCACAACGCCTTCCAAACCATACACACAGCCTGCAATGCTAATAGGCTCAGGGGCATTATGGAAGGAGTTTCATTCATTTTTCCAACCTGCCTGGGCAGGTGGAAGCAGGGAACCACTTCCTTCTGTCCCCACTCCCTCACACCAGGACCCACATCTCCATCTGTGGGTCTTTTCCATCAGTTTTGGAAAACATCCAGGCAGAAAGGAGCAGAAGCACAGCCAGGTTGCAGTGCAGGGTGTATGCACCTACAGCTGTGAATATACACAGGCTGAGATGTCCCTGGGGAACACAGAGGAAGGTGAGCAGGTCCCAGAACAGACTGCAACAGTGAGGCAGAGGAGCACAGACCCAGCTCCACAGGATGTTTGCAGCAGCACGTGCAGCTGTAGCTCCTAGAATCAAAGTCCTGAGGCTGCCTGCATTGCCCTGATATTTGGACACTCGTGGGGCGCATCCCACAGAGGCTGAGAAGTAGAGTGCAAGCAGAAGTTGGGCTTAAATGAAGGCACAGGGCTGTGTGGATGGGGATCCCAAGGAAGATTGCTTGGAGCAGGTAAGGCACATGAGTGTCCTTGGGTGCCAGCACAGCTGTTCTGCAGGGCTGCTCCTGGCAGGGAGAGGCCATGGGCAAAGCAACAATGTGATCTGGCTGCTCACGAGCTTCTTGGGAGAAGAGGACCAATTCTGGGATCTGAGGAAAGGCTGGGGTGAAGAGCTAACTTTGATTTTGTTGTAGATAGCATTCAGCTCAGTCTACTTACAGTATTTGGAGACAAAAGCCTCTTAGGCTGTGGTTCAGCACATCCTCTAACTTTCAGCTTCCAAGAAGCAGAGGAAGGGAGCATCAGGCATGCGGGAGCAAAGCAAGGAAGGATCCAGAGAATCTAAAGCACAGGTGTATGCTCTGACCACAAGGCTGCCTTGTCCTGGCTGAATGGGGCAGCCCCACATCCCCAGAGTACCCTGTGAGCTGCTGGGCTAACACCTCTGAGGCAGGGGGGCTCAGCACACCATGGCACAGCCAGGGGCACGGGGAGGGGAGCAGGGCTGTTGTCCCACACTGCAGTGCAGGGGGAACAAAGCCATGATTGTCACCCACGCCATCTCACATGAGCGAGGTCTCCAGACATCAATGCCAGTCCAAGGGAACAGTGCCCCGAGGGAAAAACAGGGCACTTAAGGAGCCAGCCAGTGCTAGCTGGCCATTGAGGGTCTCCCCCTCCCAGGCTGTCTCCAGGGGAGCACAGTCCTGTGGCTGCATGACACGCATTGGGTATGTTACAGGGAGGGCTGAGCAGCTCAGATGCCTTACAGCTCCACAGAGATGCCCAAGACAGGGGGTACCACCAGGGCTTGGATGCCTGAAAAGTTCCATAGCAGCAACCTTCAGCGTCTCCAGGGATTCCTTGGGTTTATCTGCTCTTGCTGGTGTCAGCCAGAGCACAGACACCACTGCCCATGGCTCATGGGGAGACCAGCCAGCTCCTTCAGCCCTGCTACAGATTCTGTGCTGGCTGGGATAAAGGGTGGTGGCAAAGAAGGAGCCGGGTTAACCTGGGCGAGGCAGGGAAGGAAATGACCTCGGGGCACTGCAGGCAGCGGTACAGCCTGACAGGAGCATCCTGGAGAGACTCAGTCTGCATCTGCACCCACTCTGTGCTGCAAGGTCCTCTCATCCCTGCGTCTGCAGCACGGGAGGGAAGGCTGGGTCAAAAACCAGCTCCCTGTGCCAGCGGATTGCAGTAGTCTTGGTCAGCACCTTCCCCTTTAAGCAGGTCTTGGGGTGCCAACCTTACCCCATTCTTCCTTCCTCCAGCTCTTGCAGAAAGTCAGGGCTGGGCATTTCCCAGCCACGACCAAGAAAGGGGGGATTTGGTGTGAGAGGATGTGGCTGACAACAGGACCAGCCTGGGTGGGAGTGGGGTACCCTGCACTTGGCATTCACCAGGAAACCACAGCGGGAGGGATGGAAGGGGATGAAATTTCCGTAGCTGAAGTGCAATCACCGGCATTGCCTGGCAATGTGCGTGTCACCGCTGCTGGCACACGGCGGGGTTGTTGTGCCAAGTGACCCCCTTCCCCACACCGGGGCAAGGACAGGGCGCTTTTGCCGGTGCCATCGGGTGCCCCCCGCACGGCGGGCACCTGGGTGAGCTCTGGCGTGGCAGCCGGTGTGGGATGTGGCTCTGGCCACGCTTCCATGGCAGGCGGGGACTGGAGGGCTCATGAGCAGTGACGTCTCCGTCCTCTCGGTGAGGAAACAGCTGCAAGCCAAGGACGAGCGCTCGGCCACAGGAACGCTCCGAGAGCGGCGGCGGCTCCTGCGAACGGCCCGTGCTGCCGGTCAGTGTGCGGGGCTGTGCGGGGGCACCGGGCGGGTGGGCAAAGACACCGCAGTGGAGGTTGCCAAAGCTGCCCTCCTGCCAGGGGAGGAAAGCCCCTGGAAAGCCCTGGCTGGGCGGTGAGCCGTGCAAAGCAGAGGCTCCCTCCAAGGGGTGGCTGCAGGGGGGATCCCTGTATTCTCTTTTGATGAAAAATCTTCCCTTTTTAACAAGCCCCCCCGGGGGTGCTGCGCTGCCAGCGGGGGCTTTTTGGGGTGGGCGCTGGCGTTGCTGCAGGGCCCATGGGTGTGTCCCGGCCAAGGATGCGCCTTTGTCCGTGCTTTGGTGGTGCCGCGGCTGCTGAAACACCCATCCCTCCAGCCGGGATCCCAGCTGAGGATCCCCCCTGGTTTGGGACCTGCCCAGTTTTGCACAGGTAAATGCCCCCTACAACGCCCCGGAGGCTCGGAGCTCTAGAAGGGTAGGGGGGCATTTTGACGTTGGGGTGGGGCAGGGGATTTTGGGGACTTCCCTTGCCCCACAGGGAGGACGGGTGCCAGGTTTTTTTTAACCTGGGGAAGCTCCCTTTGCTCCCCACAGGCAGGACAAGGGGTGGTGGGGCACTGGGTGTTGTGGCCCCTGTGCTGAGGGAGCCCCATAAGACAGTCAGGCTTCTGGGGTGTAACCCCTGAGCCCAAAGCCATGGTGGGGGGCCTTGGAGAGGCTGCAGGGGTGCACTGCTGGGGGGACAGAGGCTTCTGCAAAGGCTGTGAGCAGAATTTAGGGTTTCTCGTGGAACCTTCTGTCCAGGGAGCCCCCTAACCCCAACCTCTCCATTGTTTGGGGTGGGGCAGGTGTACCCCCATGCCGGGGCACTGCAGCCCCTGGGTTTCACCGTGGGTTTCACTGCCCAGTGGTTGCCATGTGTTTGCCCAGGCATCTTCCCGGGGCTGCTCCCCCAGCCTCTGTGGAGGTGTCAGCAGCAGGAGGGGACACGGACAAGGCACTGCAAGGACAGGTCGGGAACTGGGTGTGGTCGGCGATTCTCTGCCGCTGCTGAGATGAGTTGGGTGGTCGCAGCCCAGCTGCCACACTCATGGAGCGAGGCAGGAGGACTGTGCCATGCTGGCATTTCTCTGCTCCCAGGAGGGTATAACAGCTTCACATACAGGCTCCAGAGTGGCACTAAAGGGCTGTGTGGGTCCTGGGGTGGGATTCCTTGGCACTCACCCATCACCCGGCCGCAGTGCGGACCCACTGCGTGTGGGGCACGTGGGGCCTCTCCCCCAGCCAGGAGCATTGTGGAGGGTGGCCAAGGCTTGCAGCTTCCCCAGCTGAAAAGGGAATGGGAGGTGAAGGCAGCTTTAGTTTTTTGCAGAACTTCTTCCCCTCAGCAAGGATGCCGATGGGTGTTACAGGCTTCCTGCACCCCATCAGGGGGGCTCAGCCACACCAATGGCTGCAGGGCTGGGTCTCCCCCTCCCTGGGTGCTCTCATAGGGATATGCAACCAAGTTCATGTGATTTCTCCTGTTTGCCCCATGGCATGAAACCAAACTCGTCCGGGGTCAGAAATCCCCCCAGGGCGGCCCTCCTCTGCCTTGAGCTTTTCTGCAACGTGTCTCGAAGGCAGGGTGAGCGAGCAAGGAGGGGGCTGTGCCTCATGGCCGGCCTCAGCTGACGCTCAGCGGTTCATTCATGGCCAGGCTCCATTTTCCAGCTGTTTTTCTCCCTCCGCCAGCTTCCTCGGAGCAAATGGCGCTGCCTGGGGACTTTCTCTGGGAGGGTGCGGAGAGCCCACACCGCAGTGGGCTGCAGCTATAAAAACGGTGCCAGTGTTAGAAAACAACCTGCAAGTTACCCTGGAAACCCAGCTGCATTTCCTGGGCACCGACTGATGGTGGCCTTGATTGCTGCACAGAAACTCAGATAAAGCTGGTGGGAGCTCGTGGGGGCTGCGCAGCCCCAGCACCGCACGGCATCGGGATGTCCCCAGCAGCTGGGATGGCTTGGTGTCTGCAGGGGAGCAGGAGGGGCATTATGGGGTGCAGTGAGATCCCTGCAGAGGATGCTCAGCTCATTTCCATGTATTCAGCACCTTTTCCCCTCCCGTTTCTCTTGGCACTGGCAGGAAGCTGTGCAGGGCCCATCTGCACTGCCCCTGGCCCTGGCAGTGCCCACCTTGGTGCCAGATACTAAAGGCTCTGGTGACCACAGGGTGGCCAGAAAAGCCCCTCTCCCTGATCCTCCCCACATCTTACCTGGCATTGCCCTCCCTTGGGTACCACACCCTCACCCATGGTGGGAGCAAACCCTCCCTTAACTAATACAACCCACAGAGAGGGGCTTTGGCTCACACTGACCTTTCTGTTCCCTCCCACAGCTCCTCCTTGCCCTTGCTCCAGTGATTACCAGCTTGGGAAGCCATGGCACCCAAAGGAAAGGTAAGGGTGACCCCCACATGGCGGGGATGGGTGCTGGGGTGCTGCAGCGCACACCCCTGAGCCGGGGCAGTGTCTCCAACATGCAGCAAGGACAGTGACGTGCAGAGACACGCTGCTGCCCCAGAGCCTGTTTACATTCCTGCCTCTCCAGCCAATGCTGTCTGGATTGTAGATGGGGGAAGTGCTGGGCTGGGGAGCAGGGACATCGAGAAGCAAAAATCCTTTTGGGACCACAGTGGAATGGGGGAGAGAAGCAGGGCCGTGGGAAGGGGAGAAGAGATGTTGCACTGGGGATTTCGGCTTTCATTGGAGAGAAATCCTGCCTGATCCTGCAAGGCACGCAGCCCCACTTGGGCCTCTCCCCACTCCCCAGCCTGGATTATTCCCCACTCCAAGCCGGGACTGCTGCATGTGGCAGCTGGGTGAGCAGGTGCTGCCTTACAGCCAGGAAAACATCTTGGTGTGGGTGGAAAACCCTGCCTCGGTGGGCAGCTGTGGCTGGCACGGTACAGCCTGCGGGAAGGGGAGGAGTCTCAGCCTCCCTTCTCTGCTCTGCTTTCCATTCCCCGGAGAAATCAAGCAGTCGGTTTCCTTCAGCCCAATTACCTGAAGCTTCCTGCCCAGCAGAGGCAGTGATTGCTCTGGGTGGAGAAACTGAGTCACAGTAGAGATGAACATTCTCCTGCAATGGTCCAGGACCCCAAGAAGCAGCCATGTGGTGGGAGAGAGCAAAGCCATGCTGGGAATTTTGCTTCCACCCTCCTGGCCCCAGTGTGGCTTATTTTTAGCTGGGAGGTCCCGGACAGGCCAGGATGACTCAGAGGCTGGAGGAGGGGAGGCAGGAGGCCCATGGCAGCTGAAACAGGGGACTGAAGGCAGGATGGGGGCATGAAGAGTATGCAGCAGGCAGGATGCTGTTTCCCTCCCAAGTGATGCTTCTGCACCTCCCTGGGGCTTATGCCCGCAGAGAGCATGGGGTGATGCAAAGTGCTGAGCTCCTGCCTCAGTTTCCCTTGCCCTGGCCAGGGCAGCACTGTGGCAAGGCAGACACCTCATGCTCGGATGGTGCAGAAAGCAGGAACACAGCCCTGCTCCCCGGTTCCATTTAACCATGGCCAAAATCTTGACTCCCCAGCCCCACCTGTGCAAACCCAGCACCTTCTGGCCACCCTTGTTCATTCCTGCTGCCTCCAGGCACCTCCTTTGCCTTGCAATTCCTTATTTACATCTCTGCAAGGCATGTGTGTGGCAGTAGCTTGAGCCAAGCCAGGAGGGTCTGGGATCTGCCGGGAAGAGGGGCTAAATCCAGCTCTCCTGATGAATCACCTGCAATACGATCTGTCCGGTGCCCGCCCGGCTCTCTCAAAGGGCACCGTCTCTTCTTGGTCCCTACCACATGGGACACCAGTGCCAGCAGCTCCTCCTGAGAGAATCTCTAGGATGTGTCCAGTTTCTCTCTGGAAAATGGGGCTACAGAGGCTGGTTTCTTTCTGAAGGTGCTGGAGGGTGATATGCAGCAGAGCTGTGGGACTCAGGGAAGCTGTGGGTATGGAGCTGCCCTATCTCCATCTCCTTGCTTTCATTCCTGGAGGCACTCACTGGCTCTTTTCTGAGGATATGCTGGCTTTAGATGCCCTTGCTGGCAATAGGCCTGAGCCTTCATATGGCTCCTGGGGCTCTTAGAGAAGCCATGCAGCAGATCCTGAGTAGGTGATTCAATGGAGGTGCACATACCAGCTGGCACATGGTAGAAGCAGAGCCAAGGGGAGGATGCTCAGTTTCCCAGGGTGCTGACACAGCCCCAGCTCAGCCTGGCTCCCAGCTCTCCTGTTCCCCAGCAAGACAGCTAAGGAAATGCTGCTGCTCAACTCTTCCCACTCTGTGCCTCTGTTGGGGATGTATCCCAGTTCCTTTTGTGGAGGCAGGCTGGTTTCACATCTGCTTCCACCCAGAGTGGTGCCGATATCATTCAGAGTCCAATCTCAGGATCCTCCCAGGGTGAATCTGCTGACCTGCAGAGGGAGAGCCTGGTTCCTCCTTTTTCCTAAGGTCTCTAGGTGTATCACCCCATTGTGCAACCTGGAGGTGCAGAGCAGCAGACAGAATTGGATCATGCCAACCCCCAGGATTTCTCAGGCTCCCAGAACAGTCTTTCCCACTATCCAGGGTCTCTGCTCTGACCCCTCAGGCCTTGAGGGAGTGCATGTTGGGGCAGGAAAAGCTGACGGCAGCTCTGATGCTTCTCGATGTTTTCCACTTAGCAGCCCATGATGATTTTGTGCCTGTAAATTTGTCTCCTTGCTTGGACACCATGTGGAGCTTGGACATCCTCAACACCCCGAGGGGTTCTCTGCTTGCAACAGGCAGTGGAAGATTATTTCCTTCCTTGTTCTGAACCCAGCCCTGATAACTCTCTTCAGCCTGGCTGCATTGCAGGGGGATCACCCTGGTCCTTGGGTTCCTTCCCCTGCATTCAGGGTGTCCAGCGCTCCTGTGGGGTCTCCCCATTTCCTGCCACCCCCTCCAAGGTGGTGCAGGGAACTGAAAGAGCTGAGGGAACCTGTAATCAGACCCCCTGGTTCATGCTGACAATGGTGCAGAGGGCTATATCCAGACTAAACATGGGCACAAGCAGCAAACAGTGATAAGAGAGAGAAGGCCATGGATGTACTCCAGGGACATGGCACAGTTTATACAACCAGGAGAGCAAAAAGAAAAGGAAACAACTGCAGAGAGGAACAAGTGTTATGTTTGAGGCTGAGCTTTGCCTTGGGCAGCCCGATCAGAAACGGATCTCCCCTCAATCCTGCTCAGCTTCAACTTCTCCTTTCTCCCATCCTGGTGGGGCTGCTCCTTCCCCTTGTACCTTTTTGTCTCCTTTCACCTAGGTCTACAGGGGCTCGGTGAAGGATTTCCAAGGCTTTGATGCCAACCAGGATGCAGAGGCCTTGTACAATGCAATGAAAGGATTTGGTATGAACACTTCTCCAGACTGTCACCTTGATGTCCTGTGTTCCTTCCGTTGACCCTTGCATGGCTGGGTGTCCTACATCACCTCTCCTCTCAGCTTGCCTGTCTGCTTTAGCAGTGTGCTAGAGCTCTCCCGGTTCCCTTTCCTCCCTGGAGACAGCTTAGCTCTGCTTCTCCTCCCAACCCTCACTCCAAAGCAGCTTTGGGCACGGCAGGATGGCTGTGGTGAGCCCAGCCATGGGCTATCCATGACTTCCGACTCTCCCCACAGGCAGTGACAAGGAGGCAATCCTTGACCTCATCACATCCAGAAGCAACAAGCAGCGAGTGGAGATCTGCCAAGCCTACAAGTCTCTCTATGGGAAGGTAATGGCAGGAACACTCCCTGGTCCATGCCCCCACTGCAGACACAGGTGGCCATGGCCACCACCAACCAGCCCACGCAGGTACCCACCGCTCCCTGGACCCAGAGGTGCTGTGAAGCAAAGGGTCCCCCAGCCCCTTCCTCCCCCTCCACCAGGACCTGATTGCAGACCTCAAGTATGAGCTGACAGGCAAGTTTGAGCGGCTGATCGTGAGTCTGATGCGGCCCCCACCATACGGTGATGCCAAGGAGATCAAAGATGCCATCTCGGTAAGGGGTGGGCATCCCCCCCCGGGGCCCCTCCAAGGACACCCCGGTTGGCCCCACTGCTCATGGGGCCGAGTCTCTGCCTGCAGGGCGTCGGCACAGATGAGAAGTGCCTCATCGAGATCCTCGCCTCCCGCACCAACCAGGAGATCCACGACCTGGTGGCTGCCTACAAAGATGGTGAGGGCTGGGAAGGGCAGGGGCTTCCCTGTGCCCCCTTGGGCCATGCAAAGGGCACAGGTGGAAGGATCCAGCTTTCCAGTCCCTGACCTCTCCCTCTCCCCCCAGCCTATGAGAGGGACCTGGAAGCTGACATCGTTGGAGACACATCAGGCCACTTCAAGAAGATGCTTGTCGTTCTGCTTCAGGTATGTCCATCTGTCCAGCATCTGTAGGTGGTGGGTGCCTGTGCCGTGCAGGACTGAGCCTGTCCCTGTCCCACAGGGTGCCAGGGAGGAAGATGATGTGGTGAGCGAGGACCTGGTGGAGCAGGATGCCAAGGTGAGGCTTGTCAAGTCACTGTGAGAGGTGGCATCTGGGCAGGGACAGGGCTGCTGGCACTGGGACCATTTGGACCTGGGCCTGCAAAAGGCGGGTGGGTGCCAAGAGCACCCATGCATGGGCAGAGCCCCACATTAGCAACCCCCTGACTCGGGCCCTGCCACCTTCCCCATCCCACAAGGACCTGCTGGAAGCTGGTGAGCTGAAATGGGGCACGGATGAGGCCCAGTTCATCTACATCCTTGGCCGGAGGAGCAAGCAGCATCTCCGCTTGGGTGAGCATCTCCTGCAGTCTCAGGGTGGGCTTGAAGGTATCTTGTCAGCTTCTCCAGGCATTGCCTTGCTCTCATCCCACAGTCTTTGATGAATATCTGAAGATTGCTGGGAAGCCAATTGAGAGGAGCATCCGAGGAGAGCTCTCTGGTGACTTTGAGAAGCTGATGTTGGCCGTGGGTAAGCCAGTCCCTGAATGGGGTTGCTACAAACACATGCCAATGGCCTTGCTGGAGTGGGAGGGCTCCACACCAGGGCCAGTGGAGTCGAGGCTGTGGCTGTACCTGGTTTTAGGCAGCTCAGGGAGGCTCCTTCAGGGTGGGTGGGGATACTGGATGTGGTTCCCAAAAGGTGTGGGCACTGAGAGGCTGGGGGCACTGATGAAGATAGGTGCCAGCATCCCTTACCATGCCTCAATTTCCCCGCAGTGAAGTGCGTCAGGAGCACAGCAGAGTATTTTGCTGAAAGGCTCTACAAGGCCATGAAGGTGAGTGAATCACCCTTTCTCCATGGGGTCCCCCACAGCATTATGGGGAGCTGGCTAGAGGAAGGGTCCCCTTGCCATAAGGTGCTTCTGGAGAGGAGGGTGACACAGGTCCATGAAGACAGGACCTATGTGACCTGGGGTCTCTCCTTTTCCCTCCAAAGGAGTTATTCCTTCAGAGCCAGGGCTGGATAGAAATCAGATAGAGGGTCCCACATGTGGTGGGTTGAATAGGGTTGGTTGGCCATCCCAGGCTTGATGTGGGGGTTTCTCCATTGCAGGGGCTGGGCACAAGGGACAACACCCTGATCCGCATCATGGTGTCCCGCAGCGAGATCGACATGCTGGACATCCGGGAGGTGTTCAGGACCAAGTATGAGAAATCTCTCTACAACATGATAAAGGTAAGTGCTGGGGATCCCCAGTCCCCCTCCAAACAGCTGATAGTGCTGCATCTCTCATGATGTCAGCACCCCTGGGAGGGCTGAGGCCCCTCCCCAGACACCCTGTGCCAGGTGTCCATCTCTGAGGACAAGGCTCAGGGAGACCCCTCCCCGTGAGCCCATCCCATGGCACTACCTTGACCCTACCTGCTGCATGGTTCTCCAACTCCATCTGCCTTTCCAGGAGGACACCTCTGGGGAGTACAAGAAGGCCCTGCTGAAGCTGTGCGGAGGGGATGATGAGTAAGACCACCTGTCACACCCTCTTTGTCCCTCTTCATCCCCTTGGTGCTGGGTACCAACCTCTGGGTCAGAGCCTGGTGGAGCACCTGGACCAGCAGCACCCGCAGGGACAGCAGTTCAGTGTAGGGGGTCCTGTGGCCCCTCTGCATGTCCAGCCACGATGCCATGGTCCTATCTTGGCATGTGGGAGCCCCACAGGGTGGGGACAAACCTCTGGAGAGAGGATGCTCCGGCGTGGAATTCAGCACCCATTTCCCCCCATTCTCACCCACCCATCCCCATAGCAATCACTTGACTCTTGCGCCTGTGCCCGGTACTCAGAGTCCACCCCTCATGGAGAAGCAAGACAGAATTGAGGGTGGCTGCTGGTGGGTATGGGGGCCCCCTGGCTCACTGTCCCCTGTCCTTGCCCTCCTGTTGCAGTGCTGCAGGTGAGTTCTTCCCCGAGGCGGCGCAGGTGGCCTATCGGATGTGGGAGCTTAGTGCGGTGGCCAAAGTAGAGGTCAGAACCCCTCAGCCCTCCTGTACCTCCTCTGTGCTGCCTGCAGCTTGGGACCCCTGGCTGCTTCTCTCTGCCACGGGGCATGGCCAGCCCCACAGCTCTTCTCTGCCTCTCTCTCCGTGGCTTCTGTCGATGCCAGTCTCTCTGGTTTTGGGGTACGAGGTTGGCAGGACGTAACCCTGGCAGGGCTGGCCGCCCCCCATGGGCTCCACTAACCCCCTACTCTCTCTGAGGCCTTCCTCCCTTGGGGCTGTGGGTCCTGCATGTCCGTGCAATGCATCACATACAGCCCTGGCTCCAGTGCCCACTGGAAACCTCTTGGTCCCTGGGGTAGCTCAGGGATGACCAGGACACGGCCCTGCCATGAGGAGCTGGCACCCTGCATGCAGGGGGCACCCACAAAAGGGTGCTTTGGAATGTGCAGAAAAGACACCCTGAGCCCTACATGCAAGGCAGATAGAGAGCTATATGGACACAGGAGGGTAGAATCACAGGGCAGGAGTGGGCACCCTTTCAGTGAGTCCTATTCTGGCTCTCAGTGATGTGGCCAGCCCAGTCTGAGGTGTCCCAGTGCTAGGGGAGACAGGTGTAACACCGAGCAGGACACTGAGACTCCAGGGACTGTTTGTTGCTGTCTTCTTCCTGCTCTTTGCTGGCCTGGCTATGGTTTTCCCCTTAATGGAAGGGTGATGGGGACAGAGACATCCTCACTGAACCCCAGGTGCTTGCACTAACACATGACCTGCTTTGGCCTCAGCTTGCCGGGTGGCACCTTTCCTCCTTCTCTCCATCTCCCTCTCTTCTGCCATTCCTCCCTCTCTCCATTCCTCCATTCCTCCCTCCTTCCCTCAATCCCTCCGTCCCATCTTGAGGATGAACCTAAACCCCTCTGTGCATCCACAGCTGCGAGGAACCGTGCAGCCCGTGGGAGACTTCAATGATGATGGGGATGCACAGGTGCTGAGGAAGGCCATGAAGGGCTTGGGTAAGTGGGAGTCATGAGTTCAGCCCCTTGCTGCTGCTCCTCAACAGCTCCTGGGGCAGAAAATCCACCCTGGACCATGCAGAGATGCATGGAAGCCTTGGGGAGAATAGAGAGGTGGTTTTGGAGCTGTGAGAGCTCTCCCTTCCTGACTCTCCTCAGTATCACTGCTGTCGTTGCAGGCACGGATGAAGGAGCCATCATTGAGGTGGTGACCAAGAGGAGCAATGCCCAGAGGCAGCAGATCCTAAAGGCTTACAAGGCTCACTATGGCAGGGTACTGTGGCCCCCATCCTGCCTTGATCCTTCCTTCTGCCTGTATCCTGCCCCTTCCCATATGGAGGTCGGCTCCTCACTGAAAGGAATTGCTCAGGGAGCAGTGGGCAGCTGGGGCGTACCAGTGTGCCCTGGCATGATTCCCACAAGAAAAACAGTTGTCACAGCAGCCTCCCACTCTGTGTGCCTCACCAGCCCAAGGGAGAGTCTCCCTTCCTCTTCACTTGCCCCATCCTCAATCCCTCACAGAGGACTCCAGAGCCAGGATCTCTCTAGAGCCACCCTCAAAATGTGACCTTACACCACCCCAAGTGTTTTCCCAGATGTCTCCCACCCCCACGCTCTCCTCCCATGTTTTCTTGTCCATGTTGCCTCAACCAGTCCATCTCTGTGGAAACAGCTGGGGACTGAGCCCTCAAACACTCTTGCAGGACCTGATGGCAGACCTGAAATCCGAGCTGTCAGGCAGCTTGGCCAAGCTGATCCTCGGGCTCATGCTGACGCCGGCGCAGTACGATGCCAAGCAGCTGAGGAAGGCTGTGGAGGTAATTGCCACACTGCTGGCCAGTGCCAGCAGGGAAGGATGAGCCAGTTTTCACCGTGGCTGCACCCACATGCTGTGGCCCAGGGCTGTGAGTGACCCCCCAGCCTCACATGCTTCAGGCTCTCGTCTCCTACACAGAAGGAAAGAGCAGAAAGCATCAGGACAAAGACTGGGTTTGCACTCAAGACCTGCTGGGAGCCCAGCGTGGCCTCTTTGCAGCCCAGCATGCTCAGTCAGCTTGTGGCCACAGGAGAGCCAGAGTAGGGGTCAACTAATAACACACACTACTATCCACCAGTCACACCAGTTGGGACCCCACGAGCAGCGTACTTGGACACTTTCATGTTAGTTCCTACCAGCCCTTGGGGTCATTTGCTGCACGTGGACTTTTGGCACATGGTTGCCCTGGGCTTAGAGCAACCCCTCAATGCCTGGCAATACAGGGCAGTGCCACCATGTCCCCATCTGGTGCTGGCACTCACAGCACCCACCATGCTGCTGTCTTCTAGGGGGCTGGCACAGACGAGAGTGTCCTCATCGAAATCATGGCCACGCGGAACAACCAGGAGATCAGGGCTATCAACGAGGCATATCAGGAAGGTACGGCACAGGAGGGACGTGGGGAGCACCCAGACCCTGGGCACAGACTGTGTTTAACCCTGTACAAGGCCATCACAGAGCCCAGGCAGCAGTTTTGTCTCTGAGCTGGGTCCATGGCTTGGTGCTGTGAAGGTCCACCATCCGCAAGTCCAGTGGGGATCACGGGCACAACAGGCACTGGTGGGTGGGAAGCAGAGCTGCAGGCAGGATGCAGGGCTCAGCCATCTCTTCTCCACAGCCTACCACAAGAGCCTGGAAGATGACCTGAGCTCCGACACATCAGGGCATTTTAAGAGGATTCTTGTCTCCCTGGCTCTGGTAAGGGCAGTTCTCCCTGGGGATTGTCCCCTCCCTGTCCACACACAGTGCTGGGGCTCTGCAAGGATGGTGGCTATGGAGAAGACAGGGCATTGCTGCCTGGCTGGGCAGTGCTACTGGACTCTGTCTGCCACCCCCTCACTTAGAGCTCTCCCAGATGTCCTCTCCCCAGCTCCATGACTTTTGTATCCAACCACAGGGCAACCGTGACGAAGGACCAGAGAACCTCACACAGGCACATGAAGATGCCAAGGTAAGACACACACTGGCAGTGCTCCTATGGGCTCTGCACTAAAAAAAAGAGTGTATGTTGTATCCCCTGGTCTGGAAATGGCATCCTCAGGGAAGCAAATGCTGCTGGGGGAGGGTCTCTGTAAACTGCAGGGGCAGATGTTAGGCCTGATTCCTGATGCCTTGGGCTCTGCTGCTCCATGCACAGGGAAGCTCCAAACCATGAGAGGGGTCCCAGGAAGTTCCCAGCTGGGGGGCTGCACCCTTTACTGTGCAGAGCTGCCACTTCGGGGTTCAGTAACGCACACTGGTGCTGAACTCTGGTACTTGAGCTTCAAATGCAGCTTTGGACTGGTCTGCAGGAGCCACCTGCCTGTGTGTTGTGCATGGGGAAGCCCTGAAGCCTTAGACACATCAGGATCCCAACCCCCAAACCATTCCCTCATCTCTACCGGACTGTGGCAACACAGGACTGGAGGGGGAAGGCTGAGCAGCCAGAAGCAGTGCAGGGGGATGTTGGTGGTGGACCTTGTCCCAGGAGACCTGTGACTCACGGGCTGTGTGCCCTGACCTCCTGTTCCTCCAGGCCAAGTCTTTTCTGAAAGGGGCTGTGAAACTCAGTGCAGGGTCAAACCAGAGCTCTGTCTTGTCTGTCCTGTCTGTGCCTGTCATGTCCTGTGCCCATCCTATCCTATCCCAAAGCACGGGAGAGCACCACAGCATTCCCAGCTTGGCTGCTGCCAGCAGAGGGAGTGGATGCTGCACTGCCTGCATCTTGGCCACATGCGCTGCCTGTATCCCTGCCTGTACCCCTGCCTGTACCCCTGCCTGCACCCTTCCTGCATGCGCTGCTGCTCCCCTCGCCCTGCTGCACAGAAAGAGAGAGCCAGGGATGACAAGCACAGGGAACTAGCCAGCCAGGTGACACCTGGCCTGGCAAGGATGCTCCCTGAGGAGCAACAGGCTGGCACCCAAGCCCCAGGGGTGGGGAGCTCACTTTGTTTGGCCAAAGACCACTCTCCCAAGGTCCTGCTGTAGAGGCCAAACTGGAGGAGGACACAGGTCCTGCTCAAGGGGAAGCAGGGGAGCTGGGAACAGGTAGTTTTAAGGGATTTTGCTAGACTTCCCTTGTTTTGTCAGGAAAGGATAAAGGTTGAGCAGCACCTTTTGACCCTGTTGTCTTCCTGTCTCTCTCTCTCCACCAGGTTGTTGCTGAGACCCTGGTGAGTGCCTCCCCTTTTGCTCCTCAGCCTTCTGCATGTTTGAGGGGATGCTGTGGTCCTGGGGTACAGGGCTGGGGCTGGGAATTGCAGTCCCACAAGCTGAGCTATTCTGACCACATGGGCTGTGCTCACTTGCTTGGGACTCTGGAGTCCTTGCGTCAGGGTGGGAGACAAGGGGACGGATGAGACCTGCACAAGGGCACTTTCCCTGCAGTGCTGGGCAAGAGAGGGAGAAAGCCACCTTCCTGCCCTTGGGGATTGATCCTGCCCACTTGTCTGCATGCAGGACCTGTGTTCCAGGCAGATGGGACTCAGGGCTGGCTTCCCTGGCCCACCAAAAGTGGGAACTGGGGGAAGGGTGACTTTTTCCTGCAATAGCCTAATGGGTGGGATGAGTACAGCCCCCATGAGCCTCACAGCAGGGATGGCAGCTGTTTCATCCATGGGCAGCACTGCTGTGGCCCAGGGTGGAGGGTGGCTCCTGTGTCTGGCAGATCTGAATTCCCTCTTCAGTATTGATCACCCCCAAAATATCCTTCCCCAAAAACACCAAAAAAAAGTCTTAACCATGAGCGTTGAAAAGGTTTTTCCATAAAAACTGGAAAACATCTTTTCTTAGAGATTATGTGTAAATGTGCAGCTTCACATCCATGCAGAGAAAATGCCTTTTTTGGGGGGGGAGGAAGCTAGTTTCCTGCTCATAAGAGGTCACTCTCTTTGCAAGAGCTGCTGGACATCTGTGTCCCCCTCCCATACCCATCCCCTTGCCTCCCTCTTCACTCTTTGTTGCTCTTCCAGAAACTTGCTGATGTGTCCAGCAATGACTCCGGTGACTCCCTGGAGACCCGCTTCCTCAGCATCCTCTGCACCCGCAGCTACCCCCACCTCCGCAGAGGTAGGACCACATTTCTCCATTGCAGCTGGACCCTCAGCTACAATCCAAGTGCTTGGATTTGGGATGGAGGTTTCCCTAAGGCTGAGGTTGAGCCTTGTCTCCCCAGTGGTAGTGGGGATGAAGCAGTGGGAAGAGATGGGACAGCATTTGAAGTGGGTAGTTGAAGTCACCCAAGACTGCTCTGGTCCCACCTGGTCCAGAAGTCTCCACGGCTGAGACTCGAGTCTCCTGGGTGCCCAGGGCTGGGATGGAGAGGCTCAGCAGTGACCCTTTCCTCTCCCCCATCCCTAGTGTTCCAGGAGTTCATCAAAATGACCAACCACGACGTGGAGCACGCCATCAAGAAGCGGATGTCGGGAGATGTGAGGGATGCCTTCGTTGCCATCGGTCAGTGCCCAGCGAGTGTTCCCTCAGGACAGGGCTCCCCACAGGGCAGGCAGCCCCTTTGCCAACCTCTGCCAAGGCAATGTTGTGGCAGATTCCTGCTGGGCCCTGGAGATGCCCAGTGTGGTGTGGGGTTGGGGCATCCTATTATGGAGCCAAGCTTGCACTATTGTACCAAGGAGGGCTTGTACTTGACCCAGTGGGTGCCACAGCATCTTGCTGTGACATGTGTCCTGGGTGCCACAAGCCAGGAGCCCACTTTCCCTCCCCTCTGTGTGTTGCAGTCCGGAGTGTGAAGAACAAGCCAGCCTTCTTCGCTGACAAGCTCTACAAGTCCATGAAGGTGTGGATGGGCCCTCCTGGGGCTGGGCTTTGGGACTCTCTGATCCTGTGACAGGGATGGGGTTTGTCCCCTGGCTGTCCCTGAGGGGAGCAGGGCAGGATTTCAAACCAATACCTGGAGACAGCAGGAGATGCATCAGGCCGGTGTCTTGCCAGAAGCAAGTCCAGCATATGTTCAAGGAGAGATCATAGAATAGTTTGGGTAGGAAGGGACCTTTAAAGGTCATCTATTCCAATCTCCTGAAATAAGCAGGGACACCTTGGAAGTAGACCAGACTGCTCAGGGTCCCATCTAGCCTGTCCTGGAATGTTTCCAAGGATGGCCCTTTCTGGGCAACTTGTGCCAATTTTGTAAAATATTTCTTCCTCCTATCTAGTCTGAAAACTTTCCTTTTAGTTTAAAACCATCACCCCTTGTCCTATCACTACAGACCTTGCTAAAAAGTCTATCCCTATCTTTCTAAAGCCCCCTTTAAGTATTGAAAGACTGCAATAAGGCCTCTCCAGAGCCTTCTCTTATTTAGGCTGAACAGCCACAGCTCCCTCAGCCTTTCCTCATAGGGAAGGTGTTTCTGCCCTCTGATCATTTTTGTGACCCTCCACTGAACCTGATCCACTGGAGGGTCCATGAGGCCCCATCCCTGCAGGGTTATTTGTTCAAGCTCCCCCTTGCAGGGTGCTGGCACAGATGAGAGGACCCTGACCCGGATCATGATTTCCCGGAGTGAGATTGACCTGCTCAACATCCGGGGCGAGTTCATAGACTTGTTCGACAGATCACTGCACCACATGATTGAGGTGAGGGGACAGGGAAATCCCTCCCTGGCTCATCACCTTGTCTGGATGAGCTCTGACCCTGCACCATGAAGAGCCCCGAGCTGTGAGTGGTGCAAGGGCTGAGCATCACCTGGGGGGTGTTGGCCAGTCTGGCTGAGGAGAGGATGATGCACAGATTCCTGCAGGGTGGGCTGGACATGGAGCTGTGCCTTCTCTTTGCCCAGCACCTCGAATTGGGCTTCCCCAGGGCTGTTTCTCTGACATGGGTCTCCCTCTTGCAGAAGGACACCTCTGGCGACTACCGCAAGGCTCTGCTGGCCCTGTGTGGGGGCGAGGACTAGGTGGGCAGCAGGGGCTCCTTCTTGGTGTCTGAGCCAGCACCCACCCACCGCCTTGATGTCACCGCAGCTTCGGGGGCTTCAGGGGACACTCAGTTCCCTGCACAGGACGACTCACTTTGCGCTGGACAGCAGCACCACATTGCAAGCGGGGGAGTCTCGGGGAGGGGAGCAGAGGGGTCTGGGTAGGGAGACTGTCTTGAAGCAAAACAATTCATACCCAAACCTGCCACTAACCTAGGGAATATACCCAGATTGAAAAGACAGTCAAGTCTGATAAATAAAACCTTACTGTTGCTGACCCTGGGGTGAGAGCAGCCAAGTTATTGGGGCAGGTTTGGGTGGGACTGAGAAGCTTTAGTGTTTGCTTCTTTCTCTAGGCAGACCCAGGCAAGAGCCCTGCCCCAGCTCCAGGGAGAGCCCTGATGACAACCCCAAAGCCCCTCTGAGCAACACTGCTGCTGAGAAAGGGGCTGAAAATGCCTATGGGGCTAGCAGCAGCACAGGGATTTCACCAAGAGCTTCACTTCATGCCTCTGAAAATCCCCGGCAGGGTTCGTGCTGTTGTGTAGATGATGCTTTCATAAGCCAGAGATACAAATCAGACCTGATGGCATCCATCCGTCCTTGCACGCGGTTTCCTGTGCTTTCAAGCTGCTGAAGAAGCAGTCGAAAGGCACATGCCATAAAGGCTACACCCCCAAACAGTTTGTTTGCACTTCCCCCAGCACTCAGGAGAAAAGAACTGGAAATTCCAAAAGCGGGAAATTCCAGCACTTTCAATTGTTTCCAAGCCAGAACAAAAAGTCGTGAATACCCAAGTCTTCCTCAGAACAGCCGGGTGAGGAAAGCTTCACCTTCAAAATATCAAAGCAGTGTTAGGGATAATAACACAGTATTATTACAACACTTCAAAACCAGCGGAGGTCGAGAAGCAGCAACATGTAGAAACAAACCAGGGAAGCCGAAACAATTCAGCAGGGTATTATCCCACTGAAAATTCCCTTGATGCCTTCCTGTAAAACATCCCCTTGTAACAAAATCACCATTTCTGGGGGGAAACAGCCTGGTTGAAGCTTTCCCACCCGCTCTGTAGATTTGGGCTCCTCTGTCTTGCCCATGTATAAGTAGGAATGGGCATCCCTGTCCAGGCAACATCTGGGGGGGCTGAACACGCCCCATGCCTGCAAGCAGCCTACGGGTCACCTGCTTGGCCAGGTACCTGCTGTAAGGATTCTGAGCAGCTGCAAAAGATGTTCTGAAGGGAGGATGTCACCCTGATGTTCATCTGCCTGTCTCTTCCTGCAGCTCTGCACTGCAGCTCTGAGCTTTGTAGCAGACACACAAGGCTTTGGGAGATCAGGGATGGCACAGAGACTGCAGGGAGCAAAGCTGGCTCAGGAACCCAGGGAAGTATTGAGGCTTGGGAGACAGCCGGATTTGGGGCAGTGGAGACCTGTTCCTCCAGAGCAGGGGGAAAACCTGCTCAGTGTTAGCACAGGACCACAACACATGAGCCATCATGTGCCACCTTGTTGCCAAAACAGATGCTCCTTGGGTATGTACAGAGGAGGGTGTTTCCTGGGCACAGGTGTAAACACTATGATGAATTTTTTGGCTGTAAGCCTACGACTAGGGACCACACCACCCACAGCCTGGGTATCTCAGAGTAGCACAGGGCCACAGGTGAGACCAGGCAGCCCCTCGGAGCCTGTTCCCAGCCCAGCTCAGTGTGATGCCACTGCCAGAAAGCCTGGCCAACCACAGCACTCTAGTCCCAAGGCCAGGAATTTCCCTGGCACCCACTGCTGGCTGCTCCTACGATGCAGACAACATAGCAGAGCCATACAACGTTTGGGGACAGGGAGGGAGAGTGAGATGAGGTTCCCTCCTTAGAAGAACTCCCTCTACTAGAAAAGTCCTGCTGCCAAAATGCCTCTAGCTCTAGTGCTATCGTAATCCATCTCCAGCAGCAGTTGCTACAGCTGAAGCAGAAAACAGCCAGTGGCATTTCAATTGCTGCAAACACTCAAGCACAATCAGTACCCAGTTTGAGCACAGGCTATTTCAGCACCTGCCCCATGCTTGGGGATGGCAGCACATCTGGGGCTGCCCTATAAGGGAGAACTGCAACCTGGCCTGAGCTCAGCAGAGCTGCCCACCCCAAGGCAATGCCGGGAGGGTGAGAGATCTTGGGAAGCACTAGCATGGCCACTGGGACTTCCTTCATGGAGTGAGTCTAACAAGGACCACTGGGCCTAGGAAGAAGGGAGAATATGTTTGGCCTAAGCCAAGCCTGGGGAAGGAAAAACACTTGTTTTGTTCCATGTCCAAATCACTCACCAGCAATTAGTATTAATTGAAAATTAAATAAAAATTTCCTGAGTGAGGACTGTTTTGCCCATGAAACCGTCCCTACGTGGGCAGGTCATAGAACCTTCAGACAAAGCAGTTTCAACCCTTTAGCATTCTAGTCTCCAGGGAAAATACACTTCATAGCACCACTTTCCATGAACACCTCTGTTCCATCCACTGGCTCCAACCCACCCAGTCCAAGGGCAATCAGTGACAAATCTCATGCTTAACCTCTGTGATCAGCAAGGAGGTAAGAGTTCAAGGAAGGCTAGGAAAGCAAAGGGGAGGACAAAACAGTGGGCGCAAAAACCAGGAGGAATTAACAAGGGTAAGGGCTGGAGGCAGGTCCTTGCTGGCCATCCACAATTCAGCTTTCAGAGCTGCTGCAGGGAAGAGTCTGGGATTTACACTTTGCACATTGACCAGCAATGTCGGGGGCAAGGGCTCGCTTCCAGGCAGAGCAAAGGCCAGATTTCACAGGTTGCAACATTCAAAAAACCCCAGGAGCCCATGTTTGGTGTGCAGAGGGCCGAGCCTCTTCTCTGAGTCAGCTCCAGAGGCCACTGCAGATCCTCTTTGCTACCAGTCCCTGGGAGGAGCCACGTCTGGTGCGGAGACAAGACGGGATGTTGGTCTTGGTCCCTGACACAGTATGAGCCACTTCCACCCTACCCACCATCCTCCCCTTCCCTGGGAGGAGAGAAACACAATCTCCAGTCTTGGGAGCCAGCAGAGGTTTTTTCTTCAGCTCTTCCTCTTCCCAAGCCAGAGGAGGAAGAAGCAGCCTTGCCCTTCATATCCGTGTGTCCCTCACTGTTCAGCCTGATCCCCACAGTGAGCTAAGGCTGGGGAAACGGCTGAGCTCTACAGAGCTGCTCTCCTCATACCACCATCCCTGGAGCAGCTGTACAGGATGTGATGACTGCTGCTGAGCCCTTTTGTCAGGCATTGCAACTGGATGAGACACGGCCTGCGGAGAGAGGAAGAGGGGAAAATCCCCTCTGTGCCTGTTGTTGATTTTGTACATTGGGACTCCAAATGATTCAAAGCTTTAGGCATGCAGGGAAATCCTCTGAGCACTTCCAGACCCGGTTCTCATCAGTTCTTGGTGTATCCGCTGTGGGACTGCACCAGGTCCCACCACAACCCATCCCCTGGTGACTGTGGAGGAGGGAGGGAGACGATGGCAGGAGGGGTGATGTCCTGCGAAGCGGGTGACACAGAGCCCCTCACACGCCAGAGGCAGAGGGAGAAGGGAGTCCTCCTTCAGTGAGGGGATAAACCCAGCAAAGCAAAAGCAGCCCAGCATCCCTGGAAAGCCAGGGTGTGATCCAACCCCCTGTGAAGGCAGCATATTGTAGGAGCGGGATTGCTCCCCAGCGCCTCCCTTCTCTCCTACCCCAACCCATGTTCCCTCCTGCCCTCTCCCAGCAGCAGTCTCCCAGACTCCCTCCCCTGCCTCTCCCTTGCCCTCCATCCCAGAGCCCTCCCATCCTGCCAGGTTAATTTGAGTTCCTGATTTGCATACGCAGCAGATCACAATGTTCTGGAAATCCCCTCCTGCAGCCAGAGCTTCCTCCCCGCTCTCACAGCGTCACTGTCGGCCTTCTGCTTCCTTTTGCTGCCATAGCACCGGGACATGTCCAGAGTGGCACAGGCTGATGATGCCAAGAGGGACCCATCAGCAGCCTCCTGTGGAGCTGAGCCCACAAATGGCCCCAACCCTGAGGTGCTGTGCCAAACCAGCTGCATTCACTGCCTGCTCTGCTCCCACCTTGCTCCAGGGCCAGCTCCCAGCATGGCCACCCTTGACAGCCAGGTCCTGGCTGGCCCCACTGCCCCATCAGGGTTCAAGTGTGCTCCATCTGCCCAGCAGCACCAGGGATTTATTGGGCAACTGGGGCTGTTGGGTCAATTCCACTGTGGATTCACCCCACTGGGCCCACCCTGCTCCCTCTGGAATGGGATCGACTTGAAGGAAGCTACACCTGATCCAAAACAAGCAGGAGCTGAGGGCAGGGGAACTCCACCAGCCCCATCCACACCCTGTGATCCTTCTCACCCTGTTTCCCACAGCACAGCAGCGACCAGGGTGCGCTCATGTAAGCAAGCTGCCACTGAAGTAATGAACCCAACACTGTGTCAAAATAAACCCTAGCATGCCAAAGTGTCAGCTATGAACACATCCTCATAGCCATGCAGGCGTGCTCACGCACCACAGCTGCCATCAGGGGAGTTTTCTCCCCTGGGAGCATGGCAGCACCAAAGGAAGGATCAACAAGACCAAAAGCCTTTCATTTTCATAGTGAGATTCATCTCGGTGTTTGGGCCAGCCTAAGCTGGCAGCCTCAGGTAAAAACACAAAGAGCAGCTGGATGGAGAGTTGGAGAGGCACTGGGTAAGAGCACCACTCTCACAGGTGCTCAGGCTGCAGGCAGATCTCAGACCCACAGCTCACCACCCTCATGCCCAACACTCCCTCTTCTGCCACCCAAACCAAACAGACTAAACCTGGGCACTCCTCAAGCCTTGCAGTTCACACCTGGCAAGGGCAGACTAAACACCCTTCAGGTACAAGTGTGCCTGCTGGCAAAGCAGCTGGGGAGCTGGAATCAGCCTCTATAAAATAAAGACATTTAAATCCTTGGTGTTTATTCGAGCACCAGCTGGCTTTAGCCTTGGTTCTGACCATCAGTTCTCCTGGTGGGTGGTTTCCAGGGATTCCTGCAACGCAGGCACACCATCACCTGTCTGGCTCCACCAGCAGAGACAGCTCTTCCCTGCTCCCCCAGGAAAATGCATCCCGTCCTGACTCCAGAGATGGATGCGGATGGGATGGCAATACACACGGGACAACAACAATACCTCTTGCAAGACACAGCAGCTTCCCTGAGGAAAAATACGACATGTTTGCAAACCCAGCGGCGTTGCTCAGAAACCAGGTGAGGACAATGATGTAACGAGGCTCTCCAGTTGCCCAAAAATGAATCACAGCCTCCACGACAGCCCCCCCACACTTTTGCTGACTAATACCTGACACGACTTGCGGCCCCTGGGAGGAACAGCACAGGAGAGCCCTTTAAGTGGTGCCTGGCTCCCTATCAAAACCACGCAGAAGCTGTCTGGGACCTCCATCATGGGGAATTCCCCTTCTCCATGCCTAAAAGTAAGCTCAGCTGGGCTGGCCTTCCTGCATTTGAGGATTGCAGCTGCACAGCTCCTGGTCCAGAGGGCTCTCACCGCCCCCCAAGCCATTCCACAACCCGACCCGGTGAGTAGCACGATGGTATTTTCGGTGGGAGATGGAGCGAGGGAAAGGCAGGCAGCTTTTGGGGTGCTGCAAAGCTGAACCACGCCACTTTCTTCACTCATAGAAATAAGCAGGGTTATTTTGTGCAGGCTGAGGCATTAACTTATAAAGAAGGTGTTGTTTTCTCTGGGACTGCGTTTAGCTTTGAAGACAGGTTTTCCAAGGGTTTAGAGAATAGCACCGGGCTTCTGGGGTAAAACAAGACTTTCAGGGAATGAAAGGGAAGACGTTGCCTGTGTGTGGGGTCCTGCTGTCCCGACACCTCGGGGTACAAAGAGCATCTCGGGGTCCCAGCTGAGCTCCCGTAACCCAGACGGGCTGCCAGGATCACATCCTGCTGTCAGGGAACAGGGTTTGCTGGGGTTTTAATTCTTACAACCCAAAACACCAAGAAACAGCGGAGCTGTGGGAACACAGCTGGGTAAGAAACCAGGGCTGGGACAGCTGGAAACAGCTGGATCCCCACCAAAGCAGCTCAGTGAACCCAAGTCACCTGAAGAGGACATACCCAGACTGCAACGCAGGGAGAACCAGGATTTCTTTGCTCCCGGTTTGTTGTTTTCATTTGGGCATACACTTTTAAAAACCCGCCACCTGTCCCTGTAGCAAAACCAAAACAAGGAAGAAACTGAGGCCCTGCTGAGTCCCAAAGAGCGGAGCGAAACCAGGTGTTGCTCTTCCCTGCGGTTCCTGCTCCTCTGGCCGGCTTTGGGGGTCTGTGATTGTCAGCAGGACAATCACAGCAGCCGCACAGGGGAGAAGGATCTCCGGCTAGACGGTGTAAATTCCTCGTTTGCCTTTAACTGGGCGGCTCGGTGGGGGATTCTCAGGGGCGAGCTCGCAGAGGGAGCCTCCTCCTTCCCGGGGCAGAGCGGAGAGCCGGGGCCGCCCCTCAGCCCCCCGGCCCCGCCATTTTGTGTCTCCACAACCCGGCAGCGCTGCCGACGGGCTCGGCCGTGCTCCCCTACTACGAGCGCAACTCCCCGCTAAGGAGGGGCAGGCCGGCCCCTCAGAGCCCCACGACTCAGGGCGGGGTGCCGCGGAGCGCCACGGACCCTCAGGGGACACGTATATACTCATATATATATATATATATACATATACACACACACACACAGCGGAGCGATCGCTCCGCCATGACAGGCACCTTCCCCTGCCGCCTCCCCGCCCTCCCCTTTATACCCCGCGCCGCGCGCTGATTGGCTGCGGCGCCTGTCCGTCAGGCTGGGAATTTCCCGGGGGCGGGGCCGGCGGCGGAGCGGAGGGAGCCGGACCCCGGAGCCGCATCCCGGATCCCGCACCGCCATCCCGATCCCCATCCCGACCCGGACCCGCCAGGTGAGCCCCTCGGGGACAGGAGCCGTGCCCGGGGCACCGCGGACTGGGGGCTGGAGGGCTCGGGGCTGCGTGCTGGCCGTGTCTGCCCGGTTCCCGAGCTCCGGGTGTCGCGGGCGGTCGGGCTGGTTGTCCCCACGCCCGCACCGAATGATGCTCCAGGGGCTGGGATAGCTGGGGCAGGGATGGCAGCAGCATCCTCCTTTTTCTGGGAGAGGGTGCACAGCTTGTGTCCCCCTCTTCCCTCGTTTCCACGCTGAGACCCCCACGGAGGGCAGAGTGAAGAGAAACAAACAAACAAACAAAGATGCTGCCTGTCCGTGCTGCTTTGGGGTGAGAATAGCTCCCAGTGGGACTCTGGGGGCCTGCAGCCTCTCGGGATCCAGCTGTCCTGTGCCTCAGTGTCCCTGGCACAGGTTGCTCCCGCATATCAGGGAGTCAAATACAGCCTTTCCCCCTGGGCTGGTTATTCCCATCTCTTGGGTGGGTCATTCCCATCCCTTGGATGGGCTATTCCCATCACTCGGGTGGCTTATTCCCATCGCTTGGATGGGCTATTCCCATCACCTGGGAGCTGTTCTGCTGCCACAGGTTCCTTTGGAGTGCACATCTCATGGAGAGCACTGCCAGACAAAGCCTTCTGGAGACCAGACTTTGGGCAATGGGATGAGTTCTGGAGGCAGGAGGGCTCCAACAGTGCACGTCCTTAAGAGCTGTCTGTGGTGAGGTGGAGTGAGCAAGAAGAAAACAGGAGAGGCTTTTTGCAGCCCTTGGCATCGTTCCTGGCTCTGCAAGAAATCCCACGATGCCCTTTGAGCAAAACAGACCCCTTTAGTGCAGGGCCGTGGGTTGTTTGCCAGCAGCTGGTACAAAACATTTGCGGGTGGAGGAAACAACCATCTACTCCTGTGGCATTGCAGGTTTTGTTTCAAAGCAGCAATTCTTACACTTTGGGTGGCAGAGGAAGCTCTGCTGATGTGGCTTTGTCGTGCCACGAATCTGCTGCTTGGTTGTTGCTGGCTGAAGCACGCCAGGTTGGACAGGGGTAGCTTGGAAGCAAGGAAAAGGGGGTGGCTGTGCCTTGCTCTGCTTTGGAGTGCTGTGATGAGCAGCCATGATGTTACTGAGCTCTGCAGGGAGAAGTGGAGCAGGCAGCATGAGCCAGATGTCTTTGCAGCAGAAGATGGGGTCTTGCATTAAACCCCCACCCTGCTGCCCAGGGGAGCACCACCATCACATCTGGCTGCCTGTCCTGCCTGTGCTGGAGCTTGTGCCCACCCTGAGGAGCTCTGCAGCTGTGCCTGTAGACCTGGCAGATCCAGGGAAATGCTGTATTTTCCTCGTGAGCAGTCTCATCAGAAGCAGGTTGTTTTGTGAAGCCTCTGCAGGAGGTGGATGTCTGAGGCAAGAGTGGGATTTCTGGCTGGAGGACATCTGTAATGCCTGCTGTGTTTTGGGTAGGGCTCTTGCCTTTTCCACTTTCGCTTTGTGGCTAAATTGGCTGGGAAGAAAAATGCTTCAAGTGGAGGCTTTTCCCTTTAAGACCTGAGCCTTGCAATGTCTGCTTTCCTCTTCTTTTTTCACTCCCAGCCCAGTGGACTGCAGTGCCCAGAAAGTCTCCTTCTTATTTTTGCCTCCTAAATCCAGCTCTGCTTTTGCTTCCCTGCAAATGAGACCAGTTCAGCAACCTTGTTGTCCCTGGTCTGGGGAGAGGCTGGAGCTCTGGAGAGGAAAAAAAAAAAAATGGGCTGAGGGTTGTGGGGTTTTGCTGATTTCCAGTAAAATGACCAAACAGCAACAACAAAATCCTTCCATAGTGTCTATCTGAAGAGTTTTTGCTTTTTCTCTGAGGACCTGGCAGTCCCGGTCATGGGAAAATTATGCTGGCAGCCTTCAGGGATTTACTTTCACCTCCTACGATCCTGGTATGGAGGAGGCTTCCTGGGATTGTTGTGGGCTGGAGTAAGGAAAACCCCTTTCTCCTAAGGGCTGGGCTGAGCCCCCACCATGGATCACAGGATGGGAATTGATGGGCTGCCAAGCCCTCAGCTTTGGGAGGCTGGTCCCCACCCCAGGGCTCACTGCCCGGAGCAAACCTCCAGCAGTGCCAGCTCGCTCGCTGCACAGCATCCACATCCTCTGCCTTGGGATCTTCAGCTGTTCAGTGATTTTAAGGCAGGAATCACATCCCTCTGCGTGGCTGGTATAGTGATGGCCGTGGCAGTGATGCACGTCATGCTGGCTGACAGCGGTGACAGTTCCAGCTCACTTCCAAGCCACAGCACAGCTATTTAAATACCACTCTGCTTTCATCTTCCTCCGTGAGTCTCTCCTGCCCACTCACGCTCTTGTTCTCTACTTTTGCTGAGTTGTCATAAAAAATTTACTACCCAGAGGTCTTGGTGCCCTGCTTGGAACCAGCAACGCCCATGGGTGACCCTCTGGCAGTCTCTGTCAATGACTGGGCACAGAGCCTGCAAGCCACGGTCTGTGCCTGGCCCTCAGCCCCCAGGGCTGTGAAATACTGTCAGATTAGCTTAGGAACTGTTGACTGGCAAAGAGGGAAGTGGGTTTTGGTGGTTTGGTAGTTTCTGCTGGAGTTTGTGGTAGTCATGTTTTCCTCGTGTGCCTGTTCACCGCTAGGCGCTGGTCTGTGGTCCTCTCTCTCCTCCCCCGGTGTTTGTATTGAAATGAGATTGTTCGCTGTAAGTTCACCTGTCAGGACTCTTAAGGGGAAAAACAAACAAACCAGGACTAGGCTCAGTGACCTGGTCCTCGTGGTGACAGCTCTGTCCCAGTAGCTCCTTGCAGTAACTGGGCTGTGCCTCCACTCCAGGGAAACCCGCCCTGACCCCGGTGCTGCGGAAACCCCTCCCTCTTGCTTGGGTATTGTTTGCTGGTGAATTTGTGGCTGGTCTGTGCTTCTGTCAGCTGGAGATAATTCAGTTCCTGTCCCCAGCTGGTGTTTAAAAACAGCCCCTGTGGCTCCTCTGCTGCAATCTCCCTGGTGGGATGCAGACCTGGGATACAAAAATTATTGATAAAATCTTGAGAATTGGACATGGCAGAGACAGAAGGTTTTGGCTGGAAGAATATGGGGTCGGTGCAGCTGGGTTGGGTTTGAGGGATTCCTGCAGGGGCCATGTATGCTGTGGGGAAAGGCAGAAAACCTCCAGGTTTGGGGTTTGGAGTGTAAGAGAATGGGGGCTGGTACTTCAGGCTGCTGCAAAGCCACATGGGGAAATGGTACTGTATGAGAGAGCAGCTTGTCCCTGCCTTCCTCAATCCACACCTGGGCTCGTCCCAGTGGAGAACACGGATGTCCCGCAAGATGCAAGATGGGTTTGCTACCAGCTTTTTCAAGAGCCCCAGATCTGGAGCAGCATATGATGATTGGACACCAGTAAGGAAGAGGCTCAGGTCCCCAGCCTGGCTGTGGTGCCATCCCAATCTTCAGCCAGTCTGGCCACAGGTCACAGCATTTGCCTGCCATTGGGCCACATGTGTGCCTGCACTCTGGGTTCTGTCCTGCCCACTGGCAGGTCTGCTCCAGTTTTCCCCATCCTGTGGGGGATTTCACAGAATCCTGGAAGGGTTTGAGTGGGAAGGCACCTTAAATATCATCTATTTTCAACACCCTGCCATGGGAAGGGACACTTCTCACTAGATCAGGTTGCTCCAAGCCCTGTCCAACCTGGCCTTGAACAATTTCAGGGAGGAGTCATCTGCAGCTGCTCTGGGCACCCTGTTCTGGTGCCTCACCAGCCTCACCGTAAAGAATTTGTTCCTAATACCTAATCCAAACCTTCCCTCTATTTCATACTGGCTGTGACAGTGCTGCTCATCACTGGGACCCACAGCACAGAAATGGCCCCAGTTCTTCCACAGCTTTCTCTCAGCTGCTCAGAGCTCCAGGAATAGCTGCTCCTCAGCTTGCCCCACCTCACACCACTGCAGCGGGGCAGCTCCTGGTGATCACCACCTCCAGCTGCTTGGGATGGGGTTACAGGCAACCAGAGGCTTGGGAGGATGGTGAGGCCCATCAGTGCATCTCCCAGAAGCAGACTGCAGCTGAGGCCAGGCCTAATTCCCTGCCACTGAGGCAGGCATTAATTGCTGCTCCAGTTGGGGATGCTGCCAGGTGGCAGTTGTCATCTGGAAAGTCCCTGCCCCTCCCTGGCAGGCAGGTCATCCTAACCGGAGATCAGCCTGGATCATCACTGGCATGAGCATTAGTCTGAGGTTGAGACAGTTTCGGGCACAGGCTACCCCTTCTCCTTTCAAAATGCATCCACTCAGCCCCCTGTTCCTCCAGCACCCAGCTGTTTGGCTGGGGGAAGAGCACTTTGGGGTGCTCCTGTTGTGCCCCCAGGCAGCACCCAAGCTCCAGCTGGCACTGGGACCTTCTCAGCTGCTGCTCTGCTCCACGTTACGGAGCTGGCATCAGGGGAGATAGTTCTAGTAAGTTGTGCTGTGATTCACAGCAGCTGCTTTATCCCCCCCAGGAGATGGGTGAGACCTGGAGCCAGGATTCTGCCCAGCTGTCCCCAGGCCAAACCTCAGCAAGGAGGAGGCCTCAGGCCACCTGCAAGTGCAAAGAGTTGAAAAAACAAATAGCATGCTGCTTGTGGGTGATTTGTCTGCTTGGACTTTGCTCCCAGCCTGGGACATGCCTGGCTGTTCCCTGTGCTTGATTCAGGAAGCACTGCTGTTGACAGCTGGTTTTTCTGGCTGAGCCAGAGGGCAGTATGGGTCCCTGCCTGGCTCCTGGGGCTCATCCCTGCAATGCCAAATTTTCCCCCAGCCACAGGTTAAGGTTTTTGGAGCTGCAGACAATACCTCTCCCCAACAGCCCTCCACAAGCCTTTATGCCCCACAAAAGTACCGTATGTTGAGCAGGTTGTCCTGGTGACAGTGTCCAGGTTTGCACTGGCATGGCTGGATGCTCCTGGACTGGGTCTCCATCCCTCCTGGAATGCAGCAACCAGTGGTTGCAACCTCCTCCACGACTCCCATGCCCCACAGGGGTTAGAGCCAGCCCTGAGTGGGGTTGCTGGTGATGCTTCCTCTTCTCATGACAGTTCTCATGGCTGTTAGTCACCCTGACATATTCACCCCAAGCAGGGCTGGAGGGGGAAGTGCCTTCACCTGGGACACTTGTTGGCTGGCTGGTGAGTGGTGAGGCAGCGCTGTCTCCACCAGCACAGCACCCCAGACCCCCACAGGGTTGGGACCAGGGGACTGTGGCACCGTCTGGAGCCAGAGGAGGGTGACACCACTCCATTGCCTTGCAGGGATGCCTGGCTGGGAGGTAGGCGACTGAACAGCAGGCATGGAAGGGAGAGGACCCTACCGCATCTACGACCCCGGTGGGGGCTCGGAGGAGAATGGATCCACAGCCTTGGAGCGGCTGGTGGAGGAGAACACCCGGCTGAAGGAGAAGATGCAGGGGATCAAGTCTATTGGTAACTGCTGCGTGCCAGGGGGATGAGGTTTGCCTTTGGGGCAGCCCAGCCTGTGCCCACCAGGCCTGGGGGTTTCTTGCTTGGTTGAGGAAGAACAGTAGTAGAAGCCGGGGCTCTTGGCACTGGGGAAGTATCTGGGGTGAGCAGGGTGTCTGAGCTTTGTCACATGGATGTGCACAGGGAGCAAGGATTTTGCTGAACTTCTGGGGTGCTTTACAGTGGGATAAATGGCTGGAAAGGAAAGGCAAGTACTGGAGCTAGGTCAGCTTCTTGGAGTTCACAGGTGCTGGGATCTGTTCTGCTTTTGATGAAAACCCCCACCTCCTCCAAGCCCTTTTGGGTCAGGGGCTTTTCCCAGGTGCTGCTCAAAGACCCAGGTCTTGTATGCTCTCTGCCAGCAGGGACATGCCAGTGTGGAAGTGCTCCAGCCTAGCTGGGCCACCCCCTTTCTTGTCCTTGACTGCCCTCCCCCCACCCCCAGTTTTGCTTTTGGTCTCGTGACCCAGCTTCCCTTTTCAAGTCCCGCTTCTGCAGCCAAATTTCCACCTGCCTTGTGATTCCCGTTGTGTCACCATGCCCTTACCTGTGACTGGGATCTACTGGTGTGGCAGCAGCCAACCAGGGTGGGGGAGGATTGCATTGCTGGTGCCAGGCCCCAGAGTGGGCAGGCTGAACCCCTCAGGCCTCCACCTTGGTTTAAATTCATCTCTTCTGGGAAGTGTAAGAGACCTCTAAGAGTCTCATTGCTGCCCTTCTGCCTCCTCTGTGTGTCAGCATAGGGGTTTCTGAAGCCACTGAGTCATTGATATAGCTTTGCCATTGGATTTGTCCCAGAAAAGTTGTTTCTGGATGAAGAAGGACTGTTCTGGGCACTGCTCCACCCAAATGGAGTGTTTGGTGCTGGTGGATGGGGCTGCTGCAGGGCAGGCTCTTGGGGAAGGAGGCTGAGCATCCTTCTGTTGCCCACAACAGGAGAGCTTCTGGAGGAGTCCCAGGTCGAGGCATCCAAGCTGCGACAGAAGGCAGAGGACCTTGTGAAGGACAACAAAATGCTGATGGCATCATCTTCCTTGGAGGACTTGGTGAAAACCGCAGGTAAGAGATGTGAGGCTCATGGGGGAGAAATAACCTGATGGCTTGAAATCCTCAGCTTGGGGGAAGGGAAAGGGTGTGCAGGAGACTTTTATGCAGGTCCCTTGCAGCCCTGCATCTCTGGAGTGCCATCCTCCCTTCTAGAAGGAGGTTTCTGTCCCATCCCCATAGCTGGGGCAGAAACCATCCATTGGTGCCTGACCTCACAGGGGTCTTCTCTCTGCATCCCAAGTGGAGAGAAACCCTCCAAAAGCTCTCCAAAAGGTTCATGTCTACATCCTCTCCCTTCTCTGCAGCTGTTGGCCCTGATCCCAGCTTCACACGAGCAGCCCCAGGCAGCACCCAGTCGGACATGGAAGTACGGAAATCACCTCCAAGTGTGAGTCTGGTGAATCGGGGAGCTGGTGCTGGCATGGCCAGAGGGAGGGACTCTTCATCTAGTTAAAGCAAAAGGAGGCAGCTTTTAGCCTCTAGAAACAGGGATAAACCTGAAACAGTCAGCTTCCCTGCTGTACTCCTCATGATCTTCTCATGGTGGACATCCTGGGCTGCCATTCCCTTGGGAGCCCTGACCTGGCTGCCTCCTCTTGCAGGGCTCCTCCTCAGAGTTTGAGATTGTCACTGTCGAAGCACAGGGGTTTCCCCAGGAGAGCAGGAGAGCGGTGAGTGGCCCTGGTGCCTGTGGGATCTGGGGAGTCCGTCCGGTCGCTGTGGTGGTGCTGGGGGCCTGGGGGTGTGCAGGCAGAAAGGGCTGGCAGGCACATGCCAAGGCAGCCCTTAGGCAAACCACAGAGGAGAGATAAACTGGACAAGAGCTTTCAAAAACAAGTGGCCTGTCTAGGCTGTCTGGGCGTGGGGCCAGTGAAGCAGCCGCACACAGATGGGGAACTGGTGTCTGCAGATGTCACACAACAGTGACAGAAAGGGCTGTGACAACCCAAGTAGCTCTCAGTGACGCTCTCAGACGTTCACCTGATGCCCATACTGGGTGGGAGAACTGGCTCTCCAAGCCTCATCATTGCTGACAGGATCTGCCCTAGCCAAGGTACCTGTGTGTGCTCCATTTGCTGCCACCTGAATGTCCCCCCCGGCTGTCACTGCCCTGTGCTGTCATGCTCTGGCTTTTTCTGTGTGCTGGAAGGGAGGGGAGGAGGGATGGGGAGCCCAAGAGGGCTGAGCATCACACTGCACCACGTGGTACCAGTAAGAGGATGTGCTCTTCGTTAAACATCCCTGTTCATATTGGCTGGAGAGGCTCCAGGAGAGGTGAAGTCTCGTTGGACCCTCTGGGGTGCAGCCATAGAGTGATGGAGAATGGGATGGCATCTGCTTGGTGATCATCTGCTGGTGCCTGAGCCAACTCCTAGTCCTGTGCTCACACCTAGACCTTCCCAGCACTCCAGCTGGGCTTGGGTCCTCACTGCCTCCCCTTGCTGATTGGCACAGGCGAGAGGAGCTGGCTGTGTTGTGCTCCACAAACACCCTCCCACGGCAGTTTCAGGGCTGTAAAACTCCAGGGTCAGGGTGCTGGGGACACACTGAGCTCCTGGCCCTGTGTGGCGCCACCCAGGGCATTCCCACAGGCAGCAGGTGAGTCAGCAGGGCCAGGAGCAGAGCAGGCAGAGGTGTGGCAGTGCATCCCCACCTCCTCCCCGGCAGTGCTGCGTGTGCCAGCTGGGCTCTGTTGTGCTGGCAGTGTCTCCCAGGCAATGGAGGAGTTAACCAGCCACACCAGGGGAGCACAAACCTCTCAGGGACATCCCCCATGCATGGCCAAGGGTACGCCCTGACACTGGTGGGTGTGCCCTGATCCAGGCTTTCCTGGTGACTGTTTAAATCCCGTGCATCACCCTCTTGGCTGCCAACTGCCAAAGAGCTCAGTTTCCTGTGCCTGGTGTGCCACAGCAGCAGGGAAGGCCCAAGGGAAAACAGGAGGAAGGATAAGATGGGGATTGGGTAAGACCACTCCTTCCAGCACAGACCAGGGCATATGTGGAGAAGACAGTCTCAGGAGCTGGGACTTCTAGTGTTGGTGCCTGTGGGGAGAGTTTGGGTGGAGAAGAGAGCAGGGGTGGAGATGCCTCTGTTGCTGTCAGCAAATCAAGGGTGTGGTCTGCTCAGACCAGCACTGGGCATGGGGAATCCATGGGTTGGGAGAGCTGCTGCCATAATGTTCTCCTCCACCCGGGGACTTGGTGTCCCATGTCCAGCAGCTGGGAATCAGACTTCTACAAAGCTGACAGAGTTTTTCAGCATACTGAGGGCTTGTTGCAGAGTGTCTTGATGCTGGCCTAGCTCCCTGCCACAAACCTGGGCGGAAGGCAAGGCTGACTTGTCCCATGAGGGAACTTTGCAGCACTCCTTGAACTGGTCTGACTGCACTTCATCCCCTCCCCATTCCCAGGACTTGGAGCAGCCACTGAACGAGGATGCCAACCTGCTGCCCCAGCTGCAGCAGCTGGAGAACACTCTGAGTGGCTGTGCCAAGGAGGCCAGCAAGGACCAGGTCTTTGTGCGCATGGGCTACATGGCCTCCGAGCTCAAGCGCTTGGCCTCCAAGGTGCACAAGAACGAGCAGAGAACGTCATTCCTGCAGGTGAGCAAGGGCTGGCCTGGCTCTTCGTGGGGAGTTTTCCCCTCTTTTGTTTTTTCCCACCTCCGTGCCAGGGCTTGGTGGGAGGTGGGTGGCCTGGCAGGCTCCAGTGCCTCATGCTGACAGTGTTCACCCTCCAGACTCTGTGTGAGACGCTGCACAGTGAGAACAAGGAACTGCGCACCAAGCTGGAGCGGGACCTGGAGCAGAGAAACCAGGCTCTGGAAAAGCTCAGGTGAGGGTGGGCACTGTGGAGTGGGATGGGGCTACCCTGGGAGCTTCTTCCCACTGACCCATCCCTCCCTGCCCGCAGGTGTGAGAACCAGGAGCTCCGGAGGATGGTGACACTGAGCAGCCAGGACAGCGGGAAGAGGGAAGCTGCTGAGCAGCAGCAGGTGAGGAGACAGCATTGCCTTGGACAGGGCTGGGAAGGAGGCAGGGAGCCCGCTGACACATCAGCAGAGGTGGCTTCATCAAGCCCTCAGTTTGTCCCAGTGTGACCAGCAAGACTTCTCAGGGTCTCAAGGGGATGGGAGAGGCCGTGGGAGGGGAACTGGCTCGAGTTTAGCCGGCCTTGGGCACAGCCTCCACAAAAGCCCTGAGGGTCCCCCCCGTGCGCGTCCAGCAGAGCGGGGCCATGGTGGAGAAGGCGCCGGGCAGAGAAGAGCTGGAAGCCAAGGAAAAGAAGGTGAAGATCCTGGAGCACCAGCGCAGGGAGGTGAGGACCAGGCTGGGAGGGAGGCACTGCCAAGGAGGCGGGGAGTGGGCAGCGGGGGCACAGGGCTGGGATGGCACCAAGAGACTGGGGCAGGGCTGCAGAGCCGCAGGGAAGCACTGCTGGAGCTGGGATCTCCATCCAGTTGATCCCCGAGGTGCTTTCATGACAGGAGTCTGCTGGGGACTGCCACAGCCGGCTCGGAGCAGGGTTTGGGCTCCTGTTCAGCCATCCCTCTCTCCCTGCAGCTGCTGGAGGTGAATAAACAGTGGGATCAGCATTTCCGCACCATGAAGCAGAAGTACGAGCAGAAGGTAGGGCTGGGTGCTGCTCAGGGCTGGGTGCTCCGGGGCCACATCTCTGCTGGGGGCTGGCTAGGGGGACTCAGAGGAAACTCAGGGTGCAGGGGAAGGTTGGGGGGCTGCCTGCACCCCCTTTCCCCACACTGTGAGTCCTCCCAGGCCAACGTCCCCCCTCCTTCCCTCCTGGCAGGTCACAGACCTGCACCAGGAGCTGGCCGAGGCCCGCAGGGCACTGACCGAGCTGGAGTCAGAGCGGGAGCAAAAGCAACGGGATTTCGACCGCAAGCTGCTCCTGGCCAAGTCCCGGATCGAAACAGAGGAGGCAAGTGCCTTGGGAAGGGTGACAGGGAGCTGCCAGCCCTGTTGCCCTGCCCTGGCTGATCTCCCCCACACCCCTGGTCCTGCAGGCAGAGAAGGAGAGGCTGTCCATGGAGGTGAGAGATCTGCAGCAGCGGATGCGGTTCCTGCAGGAGCAGCTGGCTCCAGTCACCAGGCAGCGGGAATACCAGGAAAAGGAGATCCAGAGGCTAAACAAGGTGGGGGCCAGGGCACAACCTCTCACTGCAAAATGTCTTTTATGTTCTCCAGTCTCTTCACCTCTCTCAAATCCAAAACTGACCTTGATCAAACCATTCTTGCCCAGGCAGAGGCTTGTGTAAGATGAGGCTCACCATATCCCTCTGGGCTCCCAGGAAAGGGGGTTCAAGGAGGGTCTGTTGTCCCCCTTGCCCCTGCCCAGTTACATCTGCTTTCCATACTGGGCACATGCCCATGGTTCTCCAGAGATGTCCTGTACACTGTACCTTGCTCTGACCCTGCTCCCTTTCCTTCCTGCTAGGCGCTAGAAGAGGCCCTGAACGTCCAGGCCTCTCCACCACCCATCTTTGCTATGGAGCCAGCAGGGAAGCTGCCACAGCAGGAGCTGCTGACCCAGAACGAGCTACTGAAACAGCAGGTAGGCCGGGACACCAAGTCACTTGAGGCAGAGAAGGAGCTACATGTCCTGCATCTCCCCAGCAAAGAGCCTGGTGTGGGCAGGAGCAGCCCAGCATCTGGGTGGGGGTCAGTGCTGTGGTGGTGGGGATTGAGGACCGAGTTCAGCATCCTCCAGGCATTCAGCAGGAAGGACCACAGCCTCATGCCTGGGGCTTGGTGTAGCTGGTGGGGTGAAGGATAGTACTGCTTGGGGGAGATGTCTGCCCTCAGCCAGGTGCACACACATTCCTCCATTCTGCCAGGTGAAAATTTTTGAGGAAGATTTCCAGCGGGAGCGGAGTGACAGGGAGAGAATGAATGAGGAGAAGGAAGAGCTGAAACAGCATCTGGAAAAGCTGCAGAAGCAGTTGGTCCTCTCCAACAACCAGGTGAGCAGTGCTGGCTGCCACCAGCAGCATTCCAGGAGCCCTATGTCAACCCTGTGTGTGTTGAAAGTGCTTGTCCCCAGTGTCACGGCCCCATATCCATCTCAGAGCAGGGGCTGGGAGTCACCAGCAGCACTTTGGGAGCCCTGTGTCTGCCCTGGATATGTCAGGGGTGCTTGTCCCCAGTGTCACAGTCCCCTATACCTAAGAGCCCCTAAGAGTAGAGGCTGAGAGAGGACAGGAAGGCCAGAGGGGTGTTTTTTCTGCTCCATGTCACTGCCAGAGCATATCCTTTCACTCATCACACAGACATGGGGGGTGGCAGGGTGGGCTCTGTACTAACTCCCCTTGCTCCCAGCTGCGAGCCTCCAAGGATGACTGCCAGAGGGAGAAGGAGGAGAAGGAGAAGCTGAAGAAGCTGCTGAAACAGCACAAACAGGTAGGGATGGGAAGAAACATCCTTAGGCAGAGGGACTGGGGGCTGCAGGCTTGGTGCCTCTTAGCCAGGTGATGGTGGGGGTGGTAAAATGCTCTCAGGATCTCCCCATCATCTATCCTGCTTACCCACAGGCTTCTGGAGAGAGGCTGCACCCCGAGCCAGTGCCGGGGCCGCTGGGCCCTGCCTGCCCCATGTACCAGTACCAGTACAGCCCCCCCGTGGCTCACCCCATGTACCATGGCTTCGATGAGTGGCAGCAGATCCGATACCCACCAGCCATGCCAGGCGAGCACACACCGGGACAGAACTTCCAGCATTTTCCCCCGGTGAGTGTCTACCTGTGCCAGCAGCACGAGGGGGGGGCAGAGAGTTCCATGGGAGTGGGTCCCAGACTCGCTGCTGAGCAAGCAGCTCCTCCAGGGCCACTGAGTCACAGAGCAGGAATCTGAGCACGTGTGTCCTGTTGGCATCTGACTGCTCAGCCCCCTTCCTCTCTCTCCTTCTCCTCAGAACCCAGCAATCAATCAGGGAGTGCAGCCTCATGATTCACATCCCTGATAACTCACTGTTTCTGTTCTATCTTCTCCCACAGCCCGAGTACCCTTGGCGCCCACCCTGTGCCATGGCTCACAGCCAGAACGCCCAAGCAGTGGCTGGGGTGAAACCAGTTCCCAAGGACTTGGGTAAGGCACAGACCCCTGGTGATGGGGGTGCCCCTGTCCTTCACCCTGAGCCCCTGGGTGCTTGGCTGAACACCTGGGGGAGGGATGGCAGTTTATCTTTCCAGGCATTGTCCATTTCCCCTCAGGCCTCCCCTCTCATCACCTGAGGGGATCATTGTGCTGTGGGGTTGGTCCCTGATGCATCCCTGCCAGCATCCCCCCAGCACCTGAAGTCAGGCTGAGCCCCAAAAGCTCATGGGGTTAAGGCAGTTGATGCTCAGGGATAACGGCCATGCCATGGCTGCCATCCCTCCTGTGGGGCTTGTCTGGGCCTGAAGAGCTGCACTTACCCTCTGCCACCCCTGTCTTGTGTCCCAGAACAGGGAGGTCCTGGATTGCCCTAACGCCAAGGACCGGCTGCGCTCCGACACCACTGCAAGAGGAGTAGGGTGTGTGTGTGTGCCCGTGTGTGTGTATCCAGGAGCTTCCTCTGGCTGCCGATCCCTGTGCGTGGACATGTGGTGCATGTGGCTGCACTCATGGCCTGGAGCAGCTCGGCAGTGCATCCCCCCCAAAGGAAATCATGAAGGAGGGACCGGAGGCGCCATCATGGTGGCAGCCAGTGCAGGGTCAGTGCCCTGTGGCCATCCCTTTCCCCACAAGGCGTCAGGCCTGGCATCGCTGTAGAACTGAGCCAGGTCTTTGGGGAAGAGGAGCCAGCGTTTCCCAGGAGCTGCCCCAGTCCAGGGGCTTGGGTTCAGCCCCTGGAGGAGTGGGTGACAGCAGGGACTCTCCTGGCCGTGGGAGATCCCACACTCGCAGGCAGGTGCTGGCCGCAGCCATGGCCTGGCCTGAGCCTGGTTGGTGTCTTTGTATTTATTTAAGGACTGAAGTGTGGCTGAGTCTCTCTGGTTTTATCTTGAAAGCTGCTTCCTCTGGGGCAGCCTCTGTATAGGGACTGGGAGGGACCCCAGGACTGCTGGTCCCCATGTGTTCAGGGCCAGAGTGAGCACAAGAAGTCCCCAACCCTTGCTTGGGCACCCCAGGATCTATTGCCCCAAGTGCATGCCCCTCACCTCGCTCTGGGCACTGGGCTCAGCCCCTCGCCCTTCTCTCTCCTGCCCCCCACCTCTGCCAGGGCAGGGGGGCCCCTACTCTCCTGTCTGCCTCTTCATGCAGCAGTGGCCTTGGGGACAGTCTTTCACATTGCACACAGCAAATCCTGCTCCAGAAAACAGCTCTGGAGGGGAAAAAAATGTAACCCTCTTTGTGTAAGCATGGCTGTCACATACGTGACAGCAGGAGACACTGACCCTGGAATGCTCCTCACTGGGGACTGTTCCTCATCCTGCCTCCAGCCCCTTTCTGCACCCTCTCCCCATCCCCTCCCCAAATGCTGGACTGTGATGATAAATCCTTGTTTGCCCTGTGAACAGCTGTGCCGCCCCCTCTTCCCTCCTCACCCTGTCCAAGAAGTGGGGCTGTGCATTTGCAGAGCCTTTATTTGGTGTTTCTATGGTGGGGGGCGAGGGGCCGGCTGCCCCCTACCGGGAGAGCAGCACGTCTGTGCACCAGAACCACGGGCAGCTTGAATGCACTGAAGAGCTGCTCCGTGCTCGGCAGGATCAGGCCGGGCCCGCCCCACACCAGGGGCTTTCGGGCTGAGCCTTCATGGAGACGTGGTGTTCTGCTCCGGGGGCAGCCGGCCCCTGCACCCTCCCACTGCTGGGGATGGTGGAGCGCAGTGGGCAAGCTGGAGGCCAGGAGACGTCACCACCGGGGTGGTGGGTGATTGGAAACATCCCACTCCTGTCACTGAGGTCTCTGACACAGGGGGTGTCCAGCCCAGCATCCTGGCTGGAGGGGTGCCAGAGACGGCAGCGATGGAGTGGGGAGCGGAGTGGATGGGGGAGCAGCCATGGGGGATGCTGGACCTCGTGCCAGCTCTACTTGTCCGACTGCTCCTGCTGCCGCTGCCTCAGGTAGGCGAGGATGTCGTTCTTCACGACCTCGATGTTGGCGCGGTGGTACCAGCGCATGATGGGCACGCCGTCAGGGCCCACCAGGAACTTCTCGAAGTTCCACTTGATGTCATGGATCCTCAGAGGCTCCCAGAAAAGTTTGTTGGGATTCCCAAACTCCTCCGTCACCGGGGGACAGGCGTTCTGCAATTGAAGGCCGGTGCGTCACTGCCTTGCCCCTCCAAAAACCAACCTGGGTGCTGCCTCCTCATCAGCCCCTGCCATGGCACCCACCTTCAGGAAGGTGAAGACCTTCTGCTCCTTGGCCCCATTTACGTCCCCCTTCTGGAAGAGCTGGAAATTGGGAACGAAGCCACCTCCTGGCCGGACGTGCCTGCAAGGGGAGGGTGGGCAGGAGGTTGTGCAAGGGACAGTTGCACAGGGATCGTGAGGGGACCCCACGACCCCTTGTTTTGGGGGTACAGCCCCAGGCTGGGAAGGAGGTAACAGCCAGCAGGAACTGCAGCCTATGCACCCACCACCTGGCTGTGGATCCCAGCACAATGAGGGGGATCAGGTGCCCCACAGTACTCACTTGAGCGCAGGGAGGATCTCTGAGTTCTGGCCGGGTTCCTGCTTCCCAAATTGGTTGGAGGGGAAGCCAAGGACCACGAGCCCCTCGTTTTTGAGCTCATCTTGTAGTGCATTCAGTTCTGCATGCAAGCAGAGCCAGGGGTGCAGGGTTAGCAGGGGAATCAGGCATACCCCCACACCTGCACCCGCCTCCCTCAGGACATGTTATCCCTTCCCCCAGCAGGGATGTGCCAAAGGCTGCATGCCTGGGTGATGCTGCCTGCCCTGACCCCGGGGTGCCTGTGCCCTGCAGGGCTCTTACCAACATACTGCAGGGTCAAGCCTCAGTACGTGGCCACGTTGACGAAGAGCACCATCTTCCCCCTGTACCTCTCAAAGGGGATATACTCGTCCCCATCGATGGTCATGGCCCCATAGTTGTAGATGGTGTCCTTCACGGACTTGTAGCAATCCACCTGCAGGGCGAGGAGCATCCCATGGGGGCAGGCTGAGGGGCTGCCAGCCATGCCATTCCCCATCCCCACAGCCAGCAGAGCAGCACGCCCAGCCCTGGCACTGGCTGCGAGTGCAGCTGCCAGTGTTGTGTCCCCTGCCCCGAATGCTGCTGGCAGCAGCCAGGCTCCAGCATGCCAAGGTCACTGTGGTGGGACAGGCTGGCTTGTGCATGCAGATGCACATGTGTGTGCACACATGTGCACGCCTGGGCAGTGGGCCCAGCTGCAGCTGGGGGAATGTTTACTGGCCAGGGAGAGGCAGGAAGGGGAGAGGCTGGAAAACAGCAGGAGCACAGGGGGAGGCCAACCCCAGTCTCCTGGGGCGTGGGTGAGTGAGCAGAACCCAGCACCTCCCCACACCCTTGGGGGGCAGCAAAGGGGGATCAGGGTGAGACTGGGAATGGACCAGGAAGGGATGGGCTGGATCAGCCCCCGCATGTGCAGCCACAGGGGTTAATTCAGGGGAGCCCATCTCCTGTCCCCACCAGAGGACCCTGGCTCAGGCAAGGGGCTATTTTAGGAGCTGGCAGGAGGTGAAGTCACAGGAGCTGTGCCCAGGGAGTGGAGGCTCCGTGGGGCTGTGGGGTCCCAGCGGGCAGGGTGGAGAGCCTGACCAGGGAGGATGACAGTCACCCCCATCCCCGGAACATAGTGGCCTCCACACCCTCCAAAAACTGGGGAACCCCCCTGGACACTGTGCATGGAAGAAAAGTCCCGTGGGCTCCCCTGGGGAGGTCACTGGGGGGACACATGGCTCTGTCCTCGTCTGTCCCCAACCCCAGCACAGCAATTCTTGCCCCTTGTTAAGAACCACCTCGGAAAATCCCCCACCCCGTGTGTTTTGTGTGCACAGGGGGGTGTTATAGGACCACCGTGCCCTGCTCCGGCCCCAGGGAGCCCTGCAGAGAACCTTGGGGACAGGCGGGTGTCACACAGCCCCCCCGCCACCCCTTCCACAGCCCCCCTGGGGGTATCCCCTTCCTCTTACCTTCTCCCTCTCCTCGCTCCAGCCCGGCTGGACGAGCCCAGCCAGGAAGAGGGGCAAAATCCAGGCGCTGCGGGAGGAGCCCCCCATGGCCGGGTGCGGGATGCGGGGTGCGGGCNTGGATGGAGAGGGGCCAGGGGGGCAGAGAGGGCAGCGGGGGAGAGAAGGGTCACAGGGAAAGGGTGCCCCATCCCGTGCAGGGCACGCAGCCAAGGTGGCATC
>VXBX01004012.1:442268-455328 GCA_013400415.1 Scytalopus superciliaris
GGGGCCGGTGTGGGACAATGGGCCCCCCCAAACCTCTGTGGGGCCGGTGTGTGGCAATGGGCCCCCCCAAACCTCTGCGGGGCCGGTGTGGGACAATGGGCCCCCCCAAACCTCTGTGGGGCCAGACCAGGAGGGTCAAGACCCCCCTTCACGTTATTATACAGTGTGATTTCTGCTCTGTGGCTTCCCAGATCGGCGTGATGAAAGCAGTAGAACTGATTTTGTGGAAGCCTGGTTGAATTGAACTGGGATAGCTTTGGAAAGCCGTGAAAGAATGACTGTGCAGCCCTGATCTCAGAGAGGAATTTTTAAGGAAAGGTTGAGGCCTCTGAGCAGCAGATTTGTCATCAGGCTGCATCCGTGATGAATTCACTGTGGTGTGAGAAGAATAGTCATTGTGCATGTCCATGTTTAATAATCAGTTTGAATTCCTCTTCAAGAAGGGGCCCCCCCACTCTTGCTGCTGGTGTTTTAATTGGCAAAATTCGATGTGGCAGCAGACAGATAAAAAGTGTTCTGAAATATATGTGTATCTGACCAGTGTAAGTGCAAGGACAGAATAAATTTTGGTGTAAATAGAAAATAACACCTTAAAACCTGTGGTTTTAACAAAATGAAATTCTGGTAACTGCTAAAGGCCAGCACTCAGCTGACCTTTCCCATTTACAAGGTGGAGTAGTTTAATCCATTCTGACTTAGGAAGCCTTCTGATTCATATTGTGAAAGAACAAAATCTGTCTGAGACAGGCTAAGATTTTGAATACCAAAAAATGCCTCAGGCCTTCCCTGGCTTCACCTTTCCATTGCCAGACACAAATTCCTTGTTGAATCATGTGGCAGTTTTGGGGCTGCTGCCATGTGCTGGCTGGACAAACATGTGCCAGGTAACACATGTGATGTGACTGCCTTCTTCTCCAGGTGGACTCCCACTACTGCCCCAGCTGCCTGGAAAACATGCCTTCAGCTGAAGCCAAGCTGAAAAAGAATAGGTAAGGTTGCTTTGGCTTTTATTTTCATCAGGGCTCCCTATTTTGAACAGCTCCTTCCTTAGTGTGCAGATGATGTGTCTTGTCTGAAGCTCTTAAAAAATTATATCAGTGCTTGTTACCATTGAGTCTGTTTTGGGGAGTGAGTTTTTCCATGTTCTATCATGTGCTGTTCATGGATTTTTATTTATTTGGGTGACTTGTCTCATAATACAAAGTGTGTTTTAGTATCCCTCAGTTTCTCACAATTGTGATTTTTGTGTTGACTGAACTCCTCCTGTTCCCTCCATGGCTCTGTTGCCCCCTCTCCCTCATGCTGTCACCCAGGAGGGAAAGATCAAAGATCACTTGGTTTAACGTTGACCTGGCTGTTGAGAGCGTTTCCCTGAGCCTGGGAGCCCTCTCAGAGCAGCGTGTGGCTGTTTGCAGGTGTGCCAACTGCTTTGACTGCCCCTGCTGCATGCACACCCTTTCCACCCGTGCCACGAGCATCCCTGCCCCGCTCCCCGACGACCCGGCCAAGACCACCATGAAGAAAGCCTATTACCTGGCCTGTGGGTTTTGCCGCTGGACTTCCCGGGATGTTGGCATGGCAGACAAGTCTGTAGGTAAGGGACAGGCAGAGGCACAGAACTGAGTTACACCAGGAGCCCAGTTCGTGGTTTGAAGGTAACAGGCAATCGTGTTAGCTCCTGACTGTACCACAGATTTAATATTTGCTTAGGGTTGGAGATTCAGAGGAAAATGGTTTGTTGCTGAAGTCTTCCCTGAAGAGCCGAGCTGAGTTAGTGGAATGTGTGACCCACTTCCGTGTTTTTGTTACCTGACTACTGAGAAAACTGTCAGATGAAAACAAGGGACTGTTTGTCAGTGTGCTCTCTCCACAGCTGAGATCTTGTTTATGTGCTCTCAGAGTCTTTGAAGCCACACGGTCTGACAGAATAAACATCTAATTTATTTTCCATCACTTTTGCTCACTTTGACTTATTCTGGAGTTGCTAGTCAGTGTTTGCACTCGGTTTTTCACTTCACAACAGCGGTAGAACAAAGCTTTCATCTATTTTTTTGGTGTGTAAGATGCACAGAAAATATCTGCCAGGCTTCAGAAATGGGGCTGAGTAGGCCAAGCAGATCCTCTGACTTCCAGTGTTAATGTGTCTGAAGGCCGGGAGCTAAAGATGCAGAGACAGTGACAGCCAGTAATGAGACACTCATATAAACATGTACCTGCTGATAAAGTGACTCACAGGTGCTGTCCTGAGTATCTCTCAAACAGCACTTGTTTAAAAACACAAGGAGCCAAAGCTCCTTCAGCCCACAACTGCCTGTGAAAAGTTTTAAGTNGCTGATTCGGCCAAGCAGATCCTCTGACTTCCAGTGTTAATGTGTCTGAAGGCCGGGAGCTAAAGATGCAGAGACAGTGACAGCCAGTAATGAGACACTCATATAAACATGTACCTGCTGATAAAGTGACTCACAGGTGCTGTCCTGAGTATCTCTCAAACAGCACTTGTTTAAAAACACAAGGAGCCAAAGCTCCTTCAGCCCACAACTGCCTGTGAAAAGTTTTAAGTTTTAATTTGTACAAGCATGAACTTAAAGAACTGCAGTGGTAGATGAAGAAAAAATAGGGAATGTCATATTTTACGAGTAGCACTGAGACAGTTGAGTGTGGGAAGTGATGGAGTCTGGAAATTTCTTGTGAACTTTGTTTTCTGTTTCCTCCTGCAGCGAGTGGTGGTTGGCAGGAGCCGGAGAATCCTCACACACAGAGGGTGAGTGAGCAAGAAGGCTGTGTTTGGGCTGAGGTTGATCAGCCAGAAAGAGCCTTTAGAGGTGTCAGGCCCTCTCAGTCACTTTTTCTGCATCTGTATAATCCTTCAGATACCAGTTCCAGTTCCTAATCTCCACCCTGACTGAATTCAATGGAGGGAAGGCCTATTAGAGGTTCCCCTGAGGATTTTGCAGTATAAAGTCTCCTTTTGGGAAGAAACTCATTTGAAAACATCATATCTAATAGTGCTGTTAAAACAACACCCGTGAATATCCTGCGTATGTATGTGGAAAAGAAAGCTGTTTTCCAATCAAGAGTGTGTCTAGGATCTGGAAAACAGAGCTGCACCTTTAACACCCATCCCTGTCACCTGTTAGGGCTCCACTCTAAATGTGACCAGCCTCGGGGAGGGGGGAAGAGATGCTAAAGATGCCGTTTGCTCCACTAACCAAATTTGCTCGATTTTGGCCACATGGCATTACTCTGTCCAGTCATGGCAAATCCACCAACGAAGTCTCAGTTGCTTAATTGCAAAGTGAGAATGGGGACGCTGCTCTCCAACACCCATCATTCCCAAGGGAGGGTCAGTTTGTCACCCACAGCGTGGGTTAAGACCTGTTAAGACACACGGGCTTCTTTAAATGTATCCACAATACAGGAGGTACCAGGAACAGAGCGAAACAAGTAGCAGCGACCCCAGCCAGTCCACAAGCAAATACCAGCCAGTGCTCTCCTTACACTGGGTTACCTGTTCCTTTCCATCCCTCCAGATTAACAAACTGGTTGAGTACTACCAGCAGTTGGCCCAGAAGGAGAAGATTGAGCGGGACCGGAAGAAGCTGGTGCGACGCCGAAACTACGTGCCCCTGGCCTTCTCGGTGAGCTGGGCTGTGCCATCCTCTGAGAGCAGCCAGAGTGGTGGGCAACAGCCTCAGAGTGGAAAATCAGACAGTTGGTAGCACAGCAGGCCTGCCCAGCTTATTTTAATTGAGGATAACATGAAGAAACGGAGGATTTCTTTAGGGACTGCCTCTCTATCTCTGATAGTCTTCCCTGACGGTGCCAGGAGGGTTTACACTTGCCATACCAAGGAATATATTCTCCAGCAGTGAAATGCAGCCANTTGACTTATTCTGGAGTTGCTAGTCAGTGTTTGCACTCGGTTTTTCACTTCACAACAGCGGTAGAACAAAGCTTTCATCTATTTTTTTGGTGTGTAAGATGCACAGAAAATATCTGCCAGGCTTCAGAAATGGGGCTGAGTAGGCCAAGCAGATCCTCTGACTTCCAGTGTTAATGTGTCTGAAGGCCGGGAGCTAAAGATGCAGAGACAGTGACAGCCAGTAATGAGACACTCATATAAACATGTACCTGCTGATAAAGTGACTCACAGGTGCTGTCCTGAGTATCTCTCAAACAGCACTTGTTTAAAAACACAAGGAGCCAAAGCTCCTTCAGCCCACAACTGCCTGTGAAAAGTTTTAAGTTTTAATTTGTACAAGCATGAACTTAAAGAACTGCAGTGGTAGATGAAGAAAAAATAGGGAATGTCATATTTTACGAGTAGCACTGAGACAGTTGAGTGTGGGAAGTGATGGAGTCTGGAAATTTCTTGTGAACTTTGTTTTCTGTTTCCTCCTGCAGCAAGTGGTGGTTGGCAGGAGCCGGAGAATCCTCACACACAGAGGGTGAGTGAGCAAGAAGGCTGTGCTTGGGCTGAGGTTGATCAGCCAGAAAGAGCCTTTAGAGGTGTCAGGCCCTCTCAGGCACTTTTTCTGCATCTGTATAATCCTTCAGATACCAGTTCCAGTTCCTAATCTCCACCCTGACTGAATTCAATGGAGGGAAGGCCTATTAGAGGTTCCCCTGAGGATTTTGCAGTATAAAGTCTCCTTTTGGGAAGAAACTCATTTGAAAACATCATATCTAATAGTGCTGTTAAAACAACACCCGTGAATATCCTGCGTATGTATGTGGAAAAGAAAGCTGTTTTCCAATCAAGAGTGTGTCTAGGATCTGGAAAACAGAGCTGCACCTTTAACACCCATCCCTGTCACCTGTTAGGGCTCCACTCTAAATGTGACCAGCCTCGGGGAGGGGGGAAGAGATGCTAAAGATGCCGTTTGCTCCACTAACCAAATTTGCTCGATTTTGGCCACATGGCATTACTCTGTCCAGTCATGGCAAATCCACCAACGAAGTCTCAGTTGCTTAATTGCAAAGTGAGAATGGGGACGCTGCTCTCCAACACCCATCATTCCCAAGGGAGGGTCAGTTTGTCACCCACAGCGTGGGTTAAGACCTGTTAAGACACACGGGCTTCTTTAAATGTATCCACAATACAGGAGGTACCAGGAACAGAGCGAAACAAGTAGCAGCGACCCCAGCCAGTCCACAAGCAAATACCAGCCAGTGCTCTCCTTACACTGGGTTACCTGTTCCTTTCCATCCCTCCAGATTAACAAACTGGTTGAGTACTACCAGCAGTTGGCCCAGAAGGAGAAGATTGAGCGGGACCGGAAGAAGCTGGTGCGACGCCGAAACTACGTGCCCCTGGCCTTCTCGGTGAGCTGGGCTGTGCCATCCTCTGAGAGCAGCCAGAGTGGTGGGCAACAGCCTCAGAGTGGAAAATCAGACAGTTGGTAGCACAGCAGGCCTGCCCAGCTTATTTTAATTGAGGATAACATGAAGAAACGGAGGATTTCTTTAGGGACTGCCTCTCTATCTCTGATAGTCTTCCCTGACGGTGCCAGGAGGGTTTACACTTGCCATACCAAGGAATATATTCTCCAGCAGTGAAATGCAGCCACAGTGCCAGTGGGAGTTCTTTGTCAGGACAGTTCCTACCACAGCTCAGTGACAGATAGATCAGCATTGTCTGGCACTTCTCTGCATGAAATCTCAACTGATATTAACCTTAAGACTTGGTTGTGGCTTGAATGACTTGTTTATTGTAACTGGCAGGTAAATGCTTACTTTGTTTAGCTGGGTGACTGCATTTGCTTGCTACTTCTTGATTAACTGTGCTTGCTCTGTGCCCTTGCTTGTGTCTTATGGCTGCATTTTTTGTCTCCGTTGCTACCTGCTGCTATTTTGGGGGCTCTCCACAGCAACACACTATACATGTAGTGGTAAGTCTTTTCACAGTTTCTGCTGGTGTTAAAGCTCTCATGGTACCAACTGAAGGGGAGGAGCAGATTGCACACCTGGCCTCAGGGCCTCTGGCTTGGGTGTGCCTGGAACAAATACAGGTGAAGGCTAACTCATTAGAGTGTAGCATTTGTTACAAAACAGTATTTTTTGTTAGTTTAGAAACAGGGCAGTATCTCTGGGTAAGTAATGCACACTTGAAAAGCAGTCCTTCACCTAGTTTGGCTGAGACAAGTGGCACTAACATTAATCATCTTACCCTTGAAAAATCACCAGAGTAGGCTGATGCTCACATTTGTCATTTGGTGAGAATTCAGGTTTTCAGTCCTGCCCAGAGGGAGGATGTCTGCCTCCAAGCACCCTGTGTACAGCTCAGCTGCAGAAAGATGAGGAGTAGCTCAGCTCCTCCTGAGAGACATGTAGGTAATAAGACTTGTAGTAGATTGAACCTTCAGCTGCTTCTAGTAGTGCTACAGAGCATTTCTGATGGATGCATAGCCACATCAACCCAGTTCTTTTGGCAGCTGAGCACTCATTCTACACTACTTGACTTGGAGTTGCTCTGAAGAGAAGATCCAGGGAAAATGTGTCAGTAGTGCAGGCTGGTGATGTAAGTAAGGAGCAAAAGCTTTATAAGCAGCAGCCACACACATCCATCTTTCCCCATCTGCAGTGCAGTGGGAATTGTTTTCTCCTTAATAACAGTTTTAGCAGAAAAAGGTATCTTGGGAAGCAGTGAACACCTTTTCCTTTTTGCTTTCCTTTGCTTGTCCCCCCATGCTTGCCATGCAGCTCAAAGGATGAGTTTGCAGCAGGTCTCTTAGTCCTGGCAGGAAGCAGGCCTGAAGCTGACAGTTGCTCTTTTCCCTGCAGGACAAATACGGCCTGGGAACGAGGCTTCAGCGCCAGAGGCCCGGAGCACCCATCAGTGCCCTCGCCGGACTCTCGTGAGTCTCAGGGTTGGGGTTACCTTGGGGGGAAGGATTGCAGCTGTAGGCAAAAGAGCAGTAATGATGGACATATTGACAGATGGCAGTGAGAGCAGATTTCTTCTTTCAAATCCTCATGCATCTCTGTGCAGCAGCTCCAGGTGTTTTGCTTTCTCCTGACAGGAGCAAGTGACTGCTCACACCCTTGTGCAGTTATTGTCTTGCAATCTCAGCTCTCCCTGCCATCTGTATTAGGAATGCAGTTACTGTGGTTGCTGTCAGAGCACTCATGCCCTATTGTATGACAAGGTTATCCCTTATTTTGCTTCAGCCTGAAAGAAGGAGAAGACCAGAAGGAGATCAAGATTGAGCCAGCTGATGCAGTGGAAGAAGTGGAGCCTCTTCCTGAGGATTACTACACAAGACCAATCAATCTGACAGAAGGTAACACCTTAGTATACTGTCACTTTTTGCCCTTATGTTTTATAACATGGGCAGTGCCTACAAACCTGTCTGTGCAGTTCCTAATGACCTAAGCTTCTGGTAATCTTTATGCTGGGATTGAAACGGTGGGAAATGTGTGACTTTTTAAATGGTAATTTTGAACACAGCCTCAGCTTCATGTTTTAGATGGAAAGCTCAGAGCCAGATCCATCAGGCCTCTGAAGGGTTGTTTTATTTTCTTACTGACAATAATTTCTGTGTCTGTGAAGCATCAACTTTTGAATGGACAAAAGAGCTGTTGTTCTTTTTCAAATAATAGCAGGAAATAAGGAAATAACTGAGCTGCTGGAGAGCTGTAACCAAAACCAGGCTGTTGAGTAACAATTGCGCATTGCTTTGACATCAGCTTGGAACAGCTTGTGTACACTTGCCAGTTGTTTACCTGACTCATGATTTAATCCACAAATATTGTAAATTGATCAGTGAAACTTGGAGTAAACAAGATTAACAAGCAGATACAGGAGCAGTGTGGGCTTCTGGCTGAGGCGGGTCCAAGTAGAACAGATGTTTTGGGTAGTTCTGCAGGCCTACAAAGTCTGCCAGTATCAATTAATTAATGAAAGGTTTATGGAAAGGAGTAGATCATCTTGGTCTGCTTTTTTCATAAGACTGTCCTTACTGTGAGAGTTTAATGCTGGTGAAGAAGACGACTTCCATGGTGAGGGAAAGTCTGCCAGGTGGCTCACTGCCTCTTAGGCACTGGGAACAGTGAGGAGCCTGGTTTTTTGGGAGAAACCCATGTGAGATTTTGAGTGCTGGCTGTTTCTTAGCTTGGGAACTATGTTGTCACTAATTCTGGGTGTGAGTGAGTTATGCCAACTCCTTGCTAAGCTGTATATTGTGCAGCACCCAACTGTGAGGGTAACAAAGCTGTGAAACTCATTTGCCCTTGTGGGGGAAAGAACTGCGTTCCAGATGACTTTAAAACTGTTTTCTCACTGTTTTCATCCCAGCTCAGCTTTGAAGAGAGATCAGTCCCTTGTTTCTCCTGGGCTGGCACTGATGTTGCTCTTAAGTTACTGTGCCCAGTCAGGTCAGCTCTTTATACAGCTCTTGCCTTTCTGTTCATGGCTACAAACAGTGTCATTTGCCCAGTGGCTTCTGAGTTACGGGGTGCAGGTGAAATTGAGTTTCTTAGGGACGGTGACACGTCTGCCCAGAGTGGGAGGTGCGTATGTAGAGTCTAATCTACCTCGAGTTTCAGTGCCTGAGAGGTTTCTTTGTCTTGCTTTCTGTGGTGCTCGCAGTGACGACTCTGCGCCAGCGCCTGCTGCAGCCTGACTTCCAGCCCATCTGCGCCTCCCAGCTCTACCCACGTCACAAACACCTCCTGATCAAACGCTCGCTGCGCTGCCGGGTAGGGAGCTCAGCACAAACAGTGCCTTTGCCAGGCTCACTGAACTTGGGTGGTGGGAAACGGGCTGTGTAATTCTCTTTTAAAAGACAAGTCTTGTGTTCCCGAGACTGCATTGGTAGTGCTGGACATGACATTTTTGGAGTATCAATAACTGAACACTGTGGTGACTCCGTGCACCTGAGGTAGCTTTTTATATGTGCTGTGCTGGAGGCCATAATGTCATGCCTGATGGACAGTGCTTGTGGCTCTGATTCTTTAGTGTGTGACTGCACATTGTCTTCTGGTCCTGACCTAAATACATTTTTCTGTAGAAATGTGAACATAACCTGAGCAAACCAGAATTCAATCCAACATCTATCAAGTTCAAGATCCAGCTGGTTGCTGTGTAAGTGAGATATGTGGACTGGGGACAATAGCTGACTGTTCATGCTTAGTTAATGCCTTCTATTTGATTTTATTTTTTTTTTGCTACTCTTGCTTTGAATTCTTGTAGGATTGTGCCATCTCTTAGGATGGTGTAATCACCTTTTAAAATACAGTTAGCTTATCTGTGAAAGGTTTGCTTGCTGATCTACTAAAGATTTCAGCACTTTGACAAAAACACTGCATGCTGTGCCAGCCCCACACAGTAGCAGAGGTTTGTAGGATTAGGCTTATACAACTGAAGGGCACTCCATTTTTCCTTTTAATGTAAGCCAAGCTCTGATAGCTCTAATACCTCCCTCTGCTTCAGGAGGGGAGTTACAGACAGCAACACAGTCCCTCACAGTCATTTGCTTTGTTATTTTTGTAGTAACTACATCCCTGAAGTGAGAATCATGTCTATTCCCAACCTGCGCTACATGAAGGTCAGTAGCTTTTCCAGAAATGTCTTGGGGTGAGACATAGCTGGGAGCTGTGAATGTGGGATCTTTTGGGGAAATGACATGATGTGATGATTGTTCCCTAAGGGCTCCACTCACTCTGCTTAGAGGGTGCTGTGTTTAGGAGAGTGATCAGAGGAACACTGCCTATACTTGTCACTCTGCAACAGTAGATTACCATGCAATTACTTGCCAATATCTGAAGAATAAAAGGTGTGGAGTTGAGATCTCAGCTAGATTCCAAAAATACATATTTCTTATATTAAGGAACAGTGTTGAATGGCATTGGTGCCTTTCTTACAGACTGGGGGGTGGTTGCTGTCCATCTCTTGAGAGGATATGATGCAATTTTTGAAGGCATTGATCGGTCAGAGAAGATGGAGGTGCTAACAGTAACAATGAATTTTAGCACAACTGCTTCTTGAATTGTGTTTCCCGAATCTCCTCAGGAGAGCCAAGTCCTTCTGACTCTGACCAATCCTGTGGAGAATGTCACACATGTCACACTGCTGGAGTGTGAGGAGGGAGACCCTGACAACATCAACAGCACTGCCAAGGTATTGTACCCTTCTGCTGTGTCAGCCCAAGCCTCTTCCAAGGCTTAATACTCCCATTTGTCCTTCCACAGGCCACACTTTCCATGTGTCCTTCAACCCCCTGCTGAGTGTGTTGCGTTTCCTTCCCTGGAGTTTAAATGACTGTCACCAATGTAAAGAGCAGCTCAGAAAGTATTTTGAAATTTTGTCTTTTCACTGTTCACCCAAAGGGGAAATTAATGATTTCACTGGTGGAGTGGTAATGAAGTGGTCTTGGAGCAGAGGAAAGCTGAAGATGAATCACTTTTCTTTTAAACTATAGTAAAGCAACCCTTGGAAGGGGAGGGCCCTCTCGGGCTTGCAGGGTAGCTGGTGATCAGTGCTGAAAGGCCTCACTCTCTCCGTGCTCTGTTTCAGGTGTCCGTTCCTCCCAAGGAGCTTATTCTGGCTGGCAAAGATGCTGCAGCAGAATATGATGAGCTGGCAGAGCCTCAGGATTTCCAGGATGACCCTGAGTGAGTGTTGTCTGTCCTGTGAGGATCCTCTCCCTTAAAAACTTGGCACTTCAAGTGACTCGCTCTCCTCTTTGCCTTCAGTGTGTTTTGCTTCCCCCTCAGAGCATTGTTCCTCTCTGAACAATGGTTTGAGAACTTGGCTGACCCAACGTTCCTCTGTGTTCTGCCCTGCAGCGTTATTGCCTTCAGAAAAGCCAATAAGGTGGGAGTTTTCATCAAAGTCACCCCACAGAAGGAAGAGGGCGAAGTGACCGTGAGCTTCAAGATGAAGCACGAGTTCAAAAACCTCACTGCTCCCATCCGGCCCAACGAGGAAGGCGACCACGCCTCGGAGGTCATCTGGCTCACCCACCACGTGGAGCTCAGCCTCGGCCCCGTGCTCCCCTAGAGGCTCCCAAAGCTTGCTCCCTGGTGGCTGGTGCAGGATGGACTGGCACACTGAGAAGGCACCTGCTGGAAGGTTCTGCGAGAGCTCCTTTGTGATGTGTGGGTGTGCCATGGGCCCCGGCCGGCCACGAGGAGGGGGCTGAGGGTGCCGTGGTTCGGGATGGTTTGTTCTCTCTCCCCTTGTCGTAGTGCCCACTAACCACCACTTAGCTTCCCCTCACTGCCACAGGCTAGTTTAACTTGCAGCACGTGTCAGAGCACAGAGAAAAATCTCACTTTCTCCAGGTTTGCACTGAATTTGACTTTATCAACAGATAATTTTGGCTGAATTTGGATTTATCAACAGGAAAGAACCCATACTGCTTTTTCCTGATGTTCCATACTCAATAGTGAAAAACTTCTCTTTCACCCAGAGCTATGCCCTTCCCAAACAAACATTTTAAGAGGTGGCCGTGCCTGCTGCATTACTTGGCAAGTTACTGGCAGCAGCACAACGTTTTCTTTTGGTTTTCTGCTTCCTCGTAGGATACCTCAACTGTGGGGGGCTGGGATGTACAGCCCTCTGGCATATGTAGCTTGCTTAGCTGAGGTGGCAGATCCTGTTTTCACAAAGGAGTTGATGAGTTTGCCTTTAAACTTTAAACATAGTGTACTGTAGTGGTCATGGATTGGACTGGCAACCAAGCCTGCCTTCGGCCCGCTGGGCCTCAGGTGGATGTGGCAGCATGATGCACTCCAAGCTGGGAATTCAGGTGCTGCTGCACCTCTTGGGTGAGGCAGGAATGCTCTGGAGAGGCTGCCCGACAGTCTTCAGCCTCAGTGTGTTGTTAGGGATCATAGTCAGCAGGGTATGAAGGTTAGTTCTGGTTTAATTGTAAGCCCGCAAAGGTGGTTTTTGGGTTCATACTCTCTGTTTTTCCAGTTACGGTGAACGTGAGGGAGGTGTAAAGGTGGAAAGTCATTGTTTGTTAACTACACACGTTGTACCACAAGGTCACTTACCTGGGGTTTAATTTGGCTGCAGCCCAAGCTAAAATGGGTGGTTAAGAGCTGTGTATCCAGGAGACTGAATTACCAATAAGTGCATGATGCAGGCAGGTGAGATGGCTCTTCCTGCAGAGCATTCCCACCTCAGTCGTTGACCTTTGCTAAACGTATCTGATGGGCTTTAATGTGCTGCTCTGCTGGGAAAGGCTGGAGTACCAGCCAGTCATGGCTGTGTCACTCCAGGTGCTGATGCCATGGCCCTGCCAGCCTGGATCTGCTGCTCCTCTCGTGGGAGGGCAGGGTGAGGCTGCCTGCTCCCTGGGCTGCTGGTGCAGCACCCAAAAACATCTCCCTTAGCACAGGAAACCCGCCGTGGTGTGTGGGAGGGACTCAGGATCGGCTCTCACGGCGGGGAGGCATCACGTTTACAACTTTGTGTAGGTTACACACACAGCTGTACAGCATGAGTTTGAGACTTGTAGTTAGTAGTTAATGTGTAGCGCTAGTGCCTGCTGTGGCTTTTCCCCGTCCAGATAACAAAGCACTTCACCTCTGGCCCCAGCTCTCCTGTTCAGTAGCCAAAACTGCTGCTGCACTTGCAACACGGCTGTGCTAAAGCCGAGCTGGCCCAGGGCTGGTGGCCACTGTCCCCCTGGTGCTGGGCTGGCCTTTGCTGGGCTGGCCTTTGCTGCCTTGCCCACCTGACCTGCTCCCCTCTCACTACAAACAAAAGGTGCATGGAGTTGCAGTGTCCTGGCGAGCTCGGCGAGCTGTTTCCCCCTCCCGGTAGGTGCTGTAGGCAGTAGGAAAGGTGTCCCTGCCCCTGTCCCCGCTCCCCGACAGGCGCCTCTTTGCCTTACGCTTGACTTGTCGTGTAGTGACCTTCAATAAAACACACGTGGCTCTCGGATCCCTCGCGCCGCCTCGTTATTCTTCCAGTCGCTTAAATTACGTTTAACAAGGCCAAGTGCCGCGCCCTGCACTTTGGCCACGACAGCCCCCTGCGGTATCCTCGGATTTGATGGTCTCGGGGATCTTTCCCAACCGCGTTCATCCCATGTAAACACACACG